>JBCJKH010054153.1:0-38936 GCA_039877255.1 Loriculus beryllinus
AGCCCCAACAAAATACAGCTTGCTGTGGTCAAAAATCTCCTGGGGCCATCTGTGCAAATGGTGACACACATCATTACCCTGAATGGAAGTGACAGTGCAAATATTAGAAGTGCATTGAGATGCAATCTCTAAGAGGTGAACTTCTTCAAAGTTGAGTGGAGGACAGGAGACAGTGTCCTTTAGGCAATTTAACATCACCGATGCTCTGTTCCTGTATGGCTTTGAATATGTACAAGGGATGACAAAGGTCTTCTTTCCCTACAGACAGTAACATTCCTCTGTTATAGTAAATGCATTACTTTTCTGCTGTTACTTAAGTGCTTCACCTCTCCTGGCTACATACTGAAATATTTGTGGATGCTGGCTGGACCTATGAAAAAATCATTGTTTGTTAATCTGGTTGGTCAGCACAGGACTCAAGTGTCAGGCTCGGAGACAGCAGTTTCTGCAACGGGGTAAGCCATTTAGTCCTCTATATTCTTCTTTCCCACTAAATGGAATTTAAGGCTGTGGCTTTTGCCAGGACTCAGCTTGTAGCTGTCAGATCTGAGAAAGCTGGTTCAATGCAGATTACACTCATGATCAGTTGTGCTCTGACTTGAAGGGCTTTTCCATTCTCCACAGAGGGTCAGGTTCCTGGTTATTTCTCAGATCTGGCCTGCAAGAAGTCACTATGATGAATCTGATATGCAAGAAATTAACTGATGTGCCTCCAGGTATAAATATTCCTTCAAGTCTGAAGGTGCTGTTAAAAAGAAGAGAAGACAAAGTTATAAAGATGATATTTCAAACAGATGAAATGAATAGTAAACAAAACAGAGTTTTAAATAATTGTTCTATTTCATGTATGAGCAAGTGTTCAAAGAATCATGGTGGTTTGAAACTTGTCCTTTTGTAGTTGTGCTTGGTTATTGATACAAGCCTTGGTTCTCTGCTGGGATAAAGGGGTTTAGCTTCAATAATGTCGTTGGAAACACACTGTATTACACCACCTGAGAAAGTGATTGCTACTGGCCTAGGTCTTGCAGTATATGAAGATTTTAAAATGATAACTTTTTTATACTTTTTTTAAAAAAAAATTTCATTTTAAGAAGATTAACTTTCTTAACCTACCTAACAACTCAACTTCACAATATGCCTCAGGACACAAAGTGAAACAAGAAATCCTGAGATCTTGAAAATAAAAAGCTATACATTGAGCAACAGGAAAGAACTCTAAGAATTCAAGTCTAATATAACTTGACAATTTGCATTGTAATCCCTATTCTCAAATTAAATAAAAAGTGAATTCAGCAGAAGTTTCTCAACTGATATGCAAGTTTCCTAAACAATAACACAAGAGGTAAAATTTTGATTTGGTTCTTTCACATTTCTTTTTGTTAAACTGCTTTAATTTGAATAGAATTGTCCTAGAGACAGTGGAAGAGAATAACACTCCAACTTAGTGTTGAGGTTCACAGACTCACTGAATTTCCTAGCTTTATTTATTAGACATCAGATAGCAGCTTGTGAGATGTATATTAAAACTCAGTTTTGGCAGGCTTCTTAGCTTTACTTAGTGACTTTCTCTAATAACTCTTGAAATAATTTCAGACTTTATTCTCATAAAGGATTCTTAAGCTACAATTAAATTATTAAATTTAAATAAAAAACATAAGGTGTGTCTAAATAAAATAGTTAAAGATGTTCACAGAGCTCGATTTATATGGGATTTATGTACAATTTGGTATAATGGAAATTTTATAAATATTTATTGGGTGCTGGAGATACAATGAGAAAGTAAATGAATGTTATTGGCAGCATAACTAAATGTACCCACCTGTGTTTTCACAAATAATTCCACATAGCCATGGTTATCCTGACCTGTTAGGAAAAGTTCATGGCAAAGGCATATATCTGAGTCTTCTGTAAAGGGCATAGACAAAAAGACAGGTAGCCTTCATCACAATAAAAATGAATTACAGTATTTGAAACATTTCTTTTAAAACAGGAACTGAATAAGCCCTCCAAATAAAATATCTAAGACTTGTATGCACGAGAAGGTGGCATCCAGTCAGCTTGAAACCTAGCTTACCCTGTGCTAGCTACCAAGAGCCAGTGTCCCTTGAGGACCTAGAGGCATTCTCTGAGAAGGACTTCCTGTGCCACTTTGACAGTGCAACTTTCAGCACAGAGCGATATTGTATCACCAGCACTTCCTGACTATTTATTCCTTTATGAAGACAAACTGATACCAAGAGCACAGGGCAAGCCATCAGCTTGCACACAGGTGAGGCCCTGGGCACCAGAGTGTAGTATCAGGCACACTGGGAATAGTTTGAACAAAAGTAGGCTGTCTGAAATTGAAGTGAGCTTGCAATGTAACCCTAAGGATGCTGGGGCACTTCTGTCTGGGAGTATTTAAACTGCATCTCCTGTAGAAAACTGTCTCACTTGAACTGGCCCCTTATCATCCAGCTGCTGCCCGCTGTTGCATACATGGAACATGAGGCTGTGCTGGGCCAGTGGGGAGCTGAGGTAAGGAGGGACGTGCTCCCACTCATCCCCATAGCTGGAAAAGCATAGCAATCTGCCCAGGACCCTCACAAGGGCCTGTAGGAGCAGGTGGAATGGTGATAGTAGCATCTGCTTCCTACATTTGCTGTCACAAAGAGCAGGGCAAGTGAGCCTGCTGATGGGTTTGTGCTGGTTTGCTACACCTGCATTAGGAATGGGAGTGGGGCTTGCTGGAGGGAGCCCTAAGTCATGTGTGCACCCATTCTCACTGCTGCTTCAGCCTGACAATTTGGACCAGATTGTCTGCAATGCTTGGCAATATCTTGGCCAGAGACAGAAAATTAATTCAAGACTTCTGTCACAAATACAGGTGCAGTAAAACTGATGGCTATAAAAAATTTCTTTCCACAGCTGTCCAGCTTGTTACTGCCTTGAAAGTTCCTGCTTTGCAGGCAGCTGAGATTTTTGCGCTCAGCTTTTAGTATTATTAAATATGCTTGGCTGTAATTTGTGGCAATTCAGCTGATGTTTGAAGAGCAGTTGAGCCATCTGCACAGTGGGGCAGGCCAGACAGATGTGGGTGGCAGCCTGATTTTAATCTGCCTTTGTGCATGAATCAGAGACCCGGCATTTTTAATACTTTACAGTATGGGTACAACTGAGTCACGTTTCTCTGGGCAATGAATAGGTACCACTATAGCCTCTGGGACTTCCCCTGCTAAATATCAAAGGCCTGCAACAAACAACAGAGGTGTTGATGCTTCCTAAAGAAAGAGTCCTTTATGATGGAAAATATTAGTAAACCACAGTACAGAGGAGTCTTTTTCCAGATCTTTTTACAACAGCCTAGCAGGACTATCTGATCCAATATCCAACAATTTACTCCTTCGGGTAGATCACCATGCCTGCCTGAGCAGGAGGCTGCTGCCTTCTGTGCAAGCTGCACTGCAGGTACTGGGGTTGATTTGCACAAATGCCATCCGGGACTTCACATAACAGATTTAAATGTGGCATCATAGATTTGTGCTTGAACTGTGGAACCACACTTGCAAGGCAATAGTATCACCTGCAAGTTTGACATTGCCACAACTTCCTGTGAGCCTGTTAAATACATTTTGGAAGACAAAATCAACTGTGGAGACAGAGACAGTGGGATGATCATTTATGAGTGGAGACCTATTTTTAAAAATAATATTTTCAAATGATTTCCCTCAGTTACGCTGCTTAATGACCCTCTAGACTTTTACCCTACTGTTGCTTAGATTCCACTTTAGCATTACGCACCGTGTTTGCATTCACACAGGGGCTTTGCAGAGCTAAAAAGTTGCATCTGTTATCTTGTCAGTAATCTCGTATAGAATTTACATTCTGACATTAGTTTGTAGGTGGAGACTTTGTTAACACCCGTGTCTTCACTAGGCAATAGTGGGTAAAGACAATGGATTTCAAAGGTGGCTTTTCAGAGTTTGGTCAAATTTTATGTGAGAAATGTAATGTATTAGCACTACAAGATGGTGGTTTGCATGTACAAAGTAAAATAAAATATCCATCTGAATGGAAGCACTTTGGTGAAAGGGGCTTTTTTTTCTGATTTTGACACCAAATTCTGATTTTTCCATGCTCATTATTTGCACTGTAATAACTGTATGTAAATCTATTTGCTTTTGAAAATAAGGGGCTTGTTCCTGCTTAATTTTCAATGTGATTCCGAGGATGCTTTCTCCCCAGCGAATGCTGCCAAGCACCGTCCTATGGAAGTGTGTAGAGGGTGCCTGCAGACTCGCCCTGCCACCTTGTCCCACGACAGTGTGTGACACTGGGTACGCATTAAGCAAGTTGTCTCCCTTGAACACACACTTTACTCAGCACTTCCTAGAAGAAGGAAGCAGCTCTACAGCAAAGAAGATACGATTTGCTGGCATTTGTGAGACCCAGCTTGAAAAACAACTTCCCATGCACACCACGTATGAGGTGGACGTGAGTCATTAGGGACTTGTTCTCATGGAGCCAGATCATCAGATAAGGCAAACCGGTGCAGGTCCACTGCGTCTGTGAAAGCAGCACGATGTCCAGCTGCAGCTCTGGCACGGGACCTGTGTGGATTTCGGTGGGATGGGGCCAGCCCTCAGCTTTGTAGAGGCAGGAGGAGCCAGGCTGACAAAGAAACCCTTTGATAATGACCTCGGAGATGGTGCCCTGCAGCACAGCTAACAGCAGGAAAAAATGTACCTGAAAAATGACAGCGTGTGCCAAGAAGCAGAGCAAGACCGAGCTTGAGGAAAGCATGCAGAATACCTTTTTTGTTCTCAGAGGCTTAAGAACACAAATTTAAAACTAGGCATTCTTTTCCCCCATAGCACAGTAACAGCCATGATAAGTCATTCACTGCTTTCACAAAGGTGATTAATGTTCTTTTTAATTAGTATTTTTTCACATTGTACAGGCTCTCTACCATCATAAATAAAGCTGATAGTGAGATATATGTAAAATTTGGGTTGCTTAATACTTCTCAGTTAAGTTCCTGAATGCAAGGCTTTTTATGATCCTTAGAGAGAGAGAACGTTTGCAACAATAGTGCAGTGGTTTCTAAGAAAGCAGTTGTGAAAAAGCACAGTATTTGCCTCTTGGAAAAAAATTCTCAAAGATGGATCATTAAGCAACACTATTGTTTTGCATGGGCTTTAAAGTTTAGTGTCTGGGAGAGGAGTGATTGCCCTGATCTGGGTTTTGGCATAGAATTCCAGGCAGAAAGATGTTAAAATCAATCTTCAAAGCCTACCAAAAGAGAATGTTCTGTTACTGTCTCTACAGTGAGGAGCTTATGTGATCTCGAACGAACTATGATTTGCCTCAGTTTTCTGCCTCCACTGATAAGCTCTCAGCTTTACAAGGAAGCCACAAGATTTTGATTAACTTGTATTCTGATTTGTTCAACTATTACAGTCACAAGCACTAAAACAATGCGATGAAGGCCCAAGCATTGTCTCCAGCATACTTTTTAATTCATGACTTACTTTTGTATGCTCAAATCAATTTATAAAGGAACTGACTTCTGGAGTGCTGAGCAGGCAGAGCTGCCACTAATTTAAGGTCTGAACTAACAAAAATTCATACAGATGCCTGACTCTGGGCGCTATGAGCCATCCAGCTGGAGTGTGTCATTGACAAAGCACTTCACTGTATTTTGTTGGGGTTTTTTAGTGGAAAAGTTGGTTTAAGAATTCCCATCCTCTTCCTACTGCTCCTTTCCACCTCCACGCCACACTTGTCACTTGTTTGTGAGGGTGTGCTTGAAATGAGATCAGCAAGGAACTCCAGCATCTGCTACGATGTGTAACCATGTCCCTTTCATCACCTTCCTCAGGGGTAGTTTCCTTCCAGCCCACTCACCTCCCTTTCTGTTGACATTAACAAGTACCTGGTAAGTCAGGCCAGCTTTCTGATCTGCCTGAAAACTAACCTGGGAGGTTTTTTAAGTGACATCATTGAGCCGGTGCAGTTACTGTTCAACCACGTGAATGCAAGTGCAACCATGTGAATACAGGCTCTGACACAAAAAGGGGAGGGCAGCATCCTTCACAGACAATGTAATTTTAGGCTGGCTTAGGCCAACTGCAGTGTGGCACCATTTGTGTATAAAATTCTAAACTTAGCTTAAATGTTTGCAGAGTGGGCTAAAAGGATGACTTTTTGTGTTATCTCTTTGGAAAGTTGCAAGTTGCACATTATAGCTCTTTTCCTACTATCTTTGAAGCTATTACATAGATGCCACCTGCTATCTGCTCACAGAACACAGAAGCAAAATAGATCTAACATAACAGGGCTAAGGTGCTCTATGCCTTGTTGAAGCTTCGTGCTGGTTGACTTCATACACAGCAAGCAACCCTTTAGAAGCATTATGTTCTAAAAAGAAAAGGTTAAAGCACTGGATTAAATCCTGGTCTCTGAAAGGACTGAGAAAGACTGCAAGACGATGAAACGGAGTAGGAAGAGAGTTTCTTTGTGATGCTCCTGCAAATGTACATACATGGGAGAGAAGGATTTTACACAAGACTGGTCACCTTGTCACAGAAAGATTGGTTTCACATGGCTTGGTCTCAACAAATCTAGTATTGACTGTTGTCAGTCTGGGTAGCTGTTAGCCTATTTTATTTATTTATTTCAGTCAGTGACCTGACTGCTCCAGAATTCCCTTGACACCTTCTTCTTCTGCCTCTTGAAGACAAGCTTTTCTGGTGCCCTTACAACTTTCCTACACTTTACCAACCAAAAGCTCAGAGCCTGGGTAGCCGGTTCTCTAAGCACCTTCAATGTGAATTTTTTTTAGGCCTAGCCCTTCTTGAAAGCACTTAAGTAATTAAAATTCTCTTAGATGAGCTCTTTCCGTGTTCTGCCATGGGCTCTCACTCCTTTGTTGCTGCTGTTTGTTGAATTAATTCTCAAATCACAGTCCAGGCAGAAGGTATACTATTTATTTTTTGCTTAAACTCTACTGCCAACTAAGCACAAGTTGGGTTTCATCCCACTCGGGTTTACAACTTTCACCAGTTTCCCAATGAAGCAGGACTTTGAATGACAATGGAACAAACTACTTGGTGTGCTGTGTGGAACAAAGTGGTGCACACCTCCAGAAGGCAGAGCATCCGAGGCCCTCGCTCTCCAAATCACTTCAACTTCTACAAAACCTCCACAACAGCACAGCAGGTTCCCCGGACTGATTCAGTTACAGCTGACATCCCAAATTAAAGCGAGGACAGTGATGATAACCAGGACAAGGAGGATCAGGTAGAGGTGTAGCGTTGGGTCACACAGGCTTGTCTCTAGACACAGTTATTTCTTATTCTCAATTTATTTATACAGAGGTGTTCTCATTCAGAGTAAACCAGCTTAATCCGGAGTAAATTAAGCAGGAACAAGTCCCTGTCAAACAGAGCCCCGAGAACAGACTTGATGTCCCATGTATTTTGAAAGTAATTAAGTGTCTCCATAGATTCTTTTTAAATGGAAAGACAAGACTGACTAGTGCTATTATCCTAGCTTTAAAACACATTGTCCTCTATCTATTGCCTAACCTGCCAGATTAAATGATCATAGGCTAACTGCCTAGAACAATCAGCTTGAGTCTGATATTCACTATGATAAACAAACACGAGCTTTATTAGCCTTTAGACATGTGATAGGTGTGAAGGTCACACTGCAGATCGCAACAGCCTCCTTACCAATGGGTTACACACCAGAGGGTGCAGACTCCTGCCTTCCAACTGCAGCATCTCAGTCACAGAGTAAGACCCTTTATCCATTGCTCCGAGACCTGTGACACCTGCAATTAGATCCACAAAAGGATTCAGGCACTGAAATCTGCGCCGGGATCATTAAGGCTCCTAATCCCAGGGGCAACCGAAAACCAGACAGGCAGCACCTCTCGGCAGCACAGTTTCCCTAAACCCTATTGCTCTGGAGCGTGCCTGAGCAGCCTCCATCCAGCCTTTGCCACGCAGACCAGGCTGGCTCAAGCATTGCAGCCCCCCGGGCGTGATGCATCATCCTCCTTTGCCGAAGGGGCGCAGACCCACCGGCTCTCCTAGAGGAGAGGAGGAAGGAACGCAGTTACTGGTGCTTCCCCCCCCTTTATTTAATAGCTAATTGTCACACCTCAACAACTGTGCGCAGCGCTCCCATCCTGCCCACGATCACTGTACCCCACCGCCACACGGGACCGGGAGCTCGCACAGTGCCGGAGGGAGAAGAGGAGCCAAGGAACGGCCCCTTCAGAGGTGTCAGGAGAAGCCAGAAGCGCTGCCCGGGCCCTGGGGAGCCAAGGGAGGGCGCTACGGCAGCAGCACCCGAGCACCGGCAGCGCCACAGCCGCTCCCCACACCGCTCCCGGCAGCGGCGGAGGGGGGGGGCGGGCCCGGCCCAGGAAGTGACGCCGCCCTGCACCCCCCCGGGCACACCTGACTCACCTGGGCGGGTGGCGGCGGTGCCGGTCGGTCGGTCTGTCTGTCTGTCGGCGGCCGAGGGGCAGCAGCATGGCGAGGGAGAACGTCTCCCCGTGGGCCATGGGACTGCTGAAAACCTTCGAGGAGAGCGAGTTCGGCAGCTGGGAGAAGATCGGCTCGGGGGGGTTCGGGCAGGTGTACAAGGTGCGGCATCTCCACTGGAAGACGTGGCTCGCCATCAAGTGTTCGCCCAGCCTTCATGTGGATGAGAAGTAAGGGGCGATGGGGACAACGGGGAAGCGGGGGGAAGAAGATCTCCAGGTATTAAGGAGCCCTTGGTAGCCCCGTGGCTCCGTGGATGTGCAAATGCAGCCAAGGGGCGACCAAAGGCTCCTTCTTCCGCAACCCTCCCTTGTGTTTTTATCACACAAGGCACACAAATCATGCTTCCCAGGTAATCGTGTTTCCCAGGCCAAACAAGATGGTCAGGCTGCCTGTGCGATAACTTCTTTTTTGAGCACCGAGCCATGCCGTATAGCCCACAGTTACAGATCTTGGGAGCGGGCTTGGAAAAAGGGACGCACTGACCCGACCCAGCCCTGGGAGCTGCAGCACGTCTCGCAGCTCTGTTTACCAACAGCAGCAGTGAGGATGAAGGTCTGACTAAATTCAGGAAAGAGCTGCGCAATTAACGTGTTCCCCAGGCAAACGTGGCCTTTGCCACACTTAAGCAAAGCCCGGACCAACACCTTTGGTTCTGTTGTACATAATGGGGCTCGCCTCGCTCTTTAAAGAGCAGGCGACGTTACTTAGCCACTTGCAGCAGCTTGGAGGGAGCCGCAGCACGGCTGCAGTCTAGGGCTGGCCTGTTCCTTAGAGCCATTTAGAAAGCATTTTGCCCTGTCCTGGTCGTGCATGTGTTGGCTTGTGCTAAAGCGTTACGCCTGCTGCAGCTCCGAAGGCCACCAAAGGCAGTCCTCAGTGGGAAGTGCAGGAAGAGTGAAACTGCTGGGGGTTTCTCAAGCCTCCGGTGTGTTACTCCTGTGAGCTCCTTCCCTTGGGAAAAGCCAGCCCTTTACCTTGCATTTGCACTAGTTGTGACTGCCCTGTAGTAGGTGGCTGGCGGTTAGCAGCGGGGCAAGCAGCTGGTTCTGTGTGGGGGGTGTTGGGCTGTGGACATGTGTGTTTGAGGAGTAGGTGCTGAAGGGAGATGTGCTGGGAAATTAATTTTCCAGCTTCAGGGCCAGCGCTTCTCCTTGCATCTGCCCAGGATGAGTCCTCCCTGTGTAGTCCGGTGTGGAGCTGTATCGTGTTGCAGATGAAGATAGTGGGAACCCCATCCAGCTCACCTGCCCTCCGTGACTAGTTGTGGCCCATGGTGGAGACAGTCGGCTATACTGTGCTTGCACAGTCTGTGATGGGGGCATACCAAGTGCAGATTGCCCTTCCTAGGAGAAGAAGGCTGTCAGAAGCTCCTTTAGGAACATCCTTCTGTTTCGAGGGACAGCGGTGACTTACCAGCTGGTCAGCATCCGTGCAGAGGGAGGCAAATTATGGCCAAGGGGTATTCACGGAGCTTTTCCAGCTGCACCTCGATTTCTGGATCTTTTCCAACTCACGATCTGAGCCTGCAATTCATTTTCTGAGATGTGAGTTGGTTCAGACACAAAACGTTTCATTTGTTGCGGTTCCTGCAGGAGATGGTGGATGAGTTGGCCTAGGGTTGAAAATGTTTATAAGCCCATTTTCTGCAGGATCAGTAGGGTAGTGGAACATCTTGCCCATCATCTGAATTGCTGGCTTTGCTGTAGGCATAGCTTATGTAATACAGTAAATGAGGCAAAATGTCCTTTTTTTAGGGACAGAAGGTGAAGAGGGAGAGTTTAATGTATGCACAGGGTAACTGCTGTCTGTGAATAAAATGGAAAGGCCTCAGACTTGCAGAGGGTGTTCTGCTGGGTTACCCTGCAAGCCTTCCTACCAGTGAAACTTCCAAGTACGTTTCAGACTTGATGCTTTTTGAGGCTTACTCAGAATAGTACTGTAGCTGACTAATTTTGCAGTTAAAATAAAAATACCTCTTAAAAATAAAATAGAACATTTGTTATGATTTTCATTTGCAAAATACATCTAGAAATTTACTCAAATGTTAATTTTCAGTCTGAGCTGAAGGATGCTGTCACCTATTTTAATATGAATAGTGAATCTTGAGAGTTGCTACCAAATCTCTATATTAATATATTTTATGTGTGATAAAGAACCAGTGTTTATGAGGCTTGCAGGTGTTTTAGAGACCATACAAACATGCAGTGGAGTAAGCAAAAATGCCTTGAGAACCTGGGAACTTCAAGGCCATGGGGTTCCTGCAGCTCCTGGTTAATTTTAACAAACCAATAATTGAAACAGTAATTTATTTGTTCTACTGCAGAATTTGTGCTTTGGATGCCTGAGGGGAGCACTGATTAGAAATCAGGAGGGTCCCTGGCCTTTGAAATAGCTGCTTTTGCAAAATAAAGCAAAGCTGAATTTGTATCTGCTTTTCCTTTGGTTCTTAGGCTGTTCTGCCCCTTTCAGCAGCCTGTAACACTGGCCCCCAAAGAGACTTCTCACTTGAAACCTTTCTAAGAAACTTGTGTCATTCAGATGGTGGGGTGGGGGGCACAGACTACGTAAAACACAACCTCTTTAGTTCACAGGTTGAAACAAGCCTGTGTAATTAGTTAATTCAGGAGATGAACTTGGCTAGCCGTTTCTTGGAACCCTGTGAAGCAGCAGGGTTAGAAGAATTACCGGTGGTATCAGAAACATTAACTGAAAAACATGGAGGCTTTTCTTATTTATTTATTTGGTACCACATTAAAACCATGTTTGTAGTGTCTCGGCAGGGGTAATACTCTGTAGTCTCTCTTGCTGTGTTCCTGCAGACAGTAAGAGATTTGGAGTAATTCACTTGGCAGTTATCACATCATAGAGCCAAGTGGCCTCAAGCAGAAGAAAAACCGAATATACAGTCAGAAATGGGTTTGTCTTTAAGCCCGAGCCCTCTCAGGGGATTGAGCCAAATTCCATTCCTAACACCTTATTTGCTCCCACTTCCCACGTGCAACTCAAGATGCTCTCAAGATTGGGAGCTTCAGTGTAAGCCTGGAGAAAAGAGTATGTCACCCAGAAAGGTGGAGGAGCCTCTTCTCCAGGATTTGCAGTGGGGAGCATGGAGTCCCTTCTCTTTACTACTGTTGGCCAGAATGGAAGCGTGGTCTGGAGGAAACGGGTGGTGAGTCCAGAAAGAACAACCTGGAAGCCTTTGTGGGTTTCTTACAGCTGAATGTAAACATGCAGACTATAATGAGTGTGAACCATGTAACAGTTCCCAGAGAGGACTTCTCACTGGAGGCATTAGCCGGTGGGGGTGATGACAGGGTGTGGAGGTGGAAAGGTCTGCCCTCTTGATTGGGAAAATGAGTAAAGCCCTACATGTACCTCCCTCTGCAGGACCTGCATTTAGGAGTTCAGCACAACCTAGGAATTTATGAATCTTTGCAGTGTCTTGCTGTTAGCAGCTGCTGCATTTATTTAGGTGGTGAAGGTGAATGAATGCCTGTTCTGGTGGTCTCTGGGTGTGTAGGTAGAACTTAATACCCACCTCATACTCCTCAAAGAGCAGGGATGAGCCTAGCTGTCTGTGTTAACCTGTAATACTCTTGTACCAGGGTTATGCAGCAGAGATCTGTGAACAGCTCTGAGATCTGTGTTAACCTGAAGGAAGGAACGTTTTAACTTCTATAGTTCTCCCCTCCACTCCCCAGCATATTCTGCCCTGACCATGTAGTGTTTTTCCTTCTCTGAGGATCAGCAGTGTGAAGGTCATTAAAAGTGTACCCTGCAGAGCAGAGGTCGCTGTATGCTCTTAAACATCTGCCATGATGTTTAAATTCAGAGACATTGTAATTTTGTGGATCCCATCTTCACCACCAGCCTAGTTTGTAAAGAGGTAACCTGCATTTCCCCTTGAAGAGCAGTTTGAGTGGGCTGGCTCCTCTGCACCTGGAAGTGGTACATGCAAATAGCCGTATTATAGGTTTTCGGGGCTTTTTGAGTTTCTTTGGTGCAACTTGAACTGCTCTGTCTCAGACTTCATTAAGAAAATGTGTTGGGGTGAGGGGAATATAAAACTGCAAGGACTGCCTTGTGAGTTTAAAGTTGTATTTTTATAGTAGGGTTATCTTTAGGGCATAAAGATTGGATACACACAAATGCAGGTACAGTCATAATTCCTGCTGTTCTTGTGGCAGGGTTTGTGGTAAGAGGGTTGGGCCCTGAGGAGTGAGGCAGTGGGCAGGAATAAGTCCCTTGTCTCTCCAAGAGAATCCGAAGAATGCAGCCTTATCCATTTGGAGTTCTGACTTTGAGTGGAAGCAGACAGATGCTTCGGGGATGTCAGAGGTCCCCCATTCATGTAAATAGTTCTGATTGCTTTGAGAACAGCTGATCTGTCATTGAGAACTTCACTGACAGAGATACTGTTTGGCACTGATGCAGTACTAGATCACTTGATGTGTGTGCCTCTGTCTTTTAATACTATTATAGGGGAAAGTGTATGCACCCCATGATTTACATGAATTCATCTGTCCTGTGTGCAAGCTTTTTTAATTCTTATTACCATAATGTTAGGATATAGTACTGGAGGGGGAGGAGAATGGAGCCAAGGTGGTTAGAGAAGATAATTCTGACTCTTTAATTGTGTAGGTATTAAATAAGAAACACTGTTATAACAGGCTCGTCCCATGCCTCTTAACTGAGAAACCTCATAAGGAGCTTTTATTTTCCTTCACTTTGGAGGGAAGTGTTTCTTGGTGATAATGCAGAATAATGTCTAAGCACTAAAAGTAGCTGAGCAGCATAACCCTGCCCATCCCATACTTTGATCTGTTAAATGTGAACTTGAAGAATACCTACAGCATCCTTTGTTGCAGCATTAGCACTTATATATTGCATTGAGAACGCCTAAGACTGTGCTGAGTGCCAGTAGCACCTTGCTAAGGGAAAAGGGAAGGGAAAGACCTTTCATCTTTGCCCGATGGAGGAGATCTTGGTTTAATGAGCTGCTTGTGTTAATAGGATTAATGCAAGTGCACTCCAGCACTTGGCTACTGACCGAGTTGTATTTTGGCTGTTTCTTTTTGTCTTTTTTCCTTTTCTCTTTCCTAAAGGTGACAGGAGCCTGTATTAGAGAACTGCCATGTCTCCCTGGCTATACCAGCTTATTCAATTTTAAATACTCTGGGTTTGGGAAGGATTGTTGTATGGGGGGTTTATTTAAACAGGCAGATTAGATAAAGGGTACTTGGCCGTTAATCAGTCAGTTAATTCACTCATCTGCTTGTGTCTGATCCAAGCAGAAAGGGAGCTTTTTTCGTTTTGTTTAAAGTGGATATTCTCTCTTCATGGGCAAAATGCCCCATTTTAAGCAGCTGAGATCTGTGATTTTGGTGATTCCCTCTGTGGCTGTTGTTAGCCCTGCAACCCCATCCCTGCGAGTCTAGTGGTTCTTGTGAGGCTTTAGCTGTTGCTGGGTTCTTGCCTTGCCTTGGAGGGCTCAGACAGGTATTTTACATCCCTGACTCCAGAGCTCAGCCCGCTGAAGCCCGGTGAATTATGCTGGCTATGCATGTGGCTTGGGGGCAAGGAGTTGGTTGTGTTATTCACAGGCGCTCCCTTCCAGCGTGCCAAAGAGCAAACTGGGTACTTGTCTACAAAGGCAATTATTTCACAAGAAAGTTGCTGTAGGGAGCAGCAGGAGCCAACATGGTGAATACAGGGAGATTTCCCTTATCTTTTTTTTTAATTCCCTGTGTGTACGTCCCTCTTAAACCATTTTTCATCCAGGTCTTGCCTCTGAAATAGGTCTGCTGCTTCTTGTTAGGCTAGACTCGCCCCTAGAGTGAAATGCTAACTGAGCTGGCTTATGGCAGGCTGCTGCAGCTGGTGAGGAGCAGCCATCAGGTTGGGAACCATGTTGCCAACCTTGTCTGAGCAAACATCAACTCTGTGCTTCCCAAGCAGGTGAAGCAGAAGGGAAGGGGATGACGTTGTGGGAGTCTCCTAATGTGGAGTGTATGGGCTAAATGAAGCTCTCAAAATCGCTTCCATGTGGGAGCACTGACAGTCTCTTGCAGGCTGTGTTTCAGCACAGGCCCTCTGGGTCATCCAGGCATCATGGAGCAGGGGGCAACGACACGCATCTGCTTATCAACTTTGTCCTATTACTTCAGGTACTGTTCTCCATTAAATAGTATACACACCTTGGGTATATTACAAGAGCTGTCATGTAATAAGAGAGGGTCGGTTCAGGAAACGTTACCTTTCTGACCTCACTGTGTCCTCTTCTGTGAATCAGTGGGTGGCAGCAACAGTGATGCAGCAGTGATGCAGTGGCCCAGAGCTGCTCTGGGTCTATCCATCGTTGCTGCTAGTGTAGTAGACAGACTGAAGGTTCTTTCACACCTCATGTGTGGCTCCCCTTTGTGAGCACAGTCAGCCTGGTGAGAGGACCCTTGTTTTCTCTTTCCCAACTCAGCGCTCAGTTGGTCCTTGCAGGCTCTTGCAGCCTGAAAGCCATGTGTGAGGTGCAGAAGGAGTGCATGGCAGTTAAGGGGCTTGAGCTGGGAGGCTGCAACTTGGACCAAGTAACGCTTAGCACTCTGTAAGGTCAGGCTAAAATGACACATAAGCAATCCAGGGTGCTCGTGACATGTGCTGGTGCTGGGCCTGTTACATCACCGAAAAATGCCTGTCAGGAGTTTTCGGCATCCACTGGAGCTGCCAAATCTAGGGTTTGAGGCCAAGGAGGCTTTTGCTGTGTCCCCCTAGCTAGAGCAGGTAGTTTGCTCCCCTAAATAGTGGGTCCCAGGGATTCCCTTCCCAAGGCCTGGATCTGCATGCTGGCAGCCTGCAGCTGAAGCAATGCTGTCTGTGCCCTCTTTTGATTAATGCAGTTTTATGACTCACAAAAACTTAATGACTTTAGCCCAAGGAGTTACAGCAGTGGTAAATCTGGGCACTATGTGTATCGTCCTCATTCTTAACAGCACAGCATAAACATCAAAGTGAGGAGATGGGCTTTACGCTAGGGATGTTTGCACTGTTGGAAATGTACAACTTGCCTGTGGTTCAGCAGCTGTGAGCTGCCTGTCATTAGAGGCATAAACCAAAGTTAGTAAATGTGCAAATATGCCTGGGGTACTGGCTGGTGAGATGTAGTATGGTTCAGCCAAGTGATGGTCATGAATGTGGTGTTCAGTTCCTTAATGTTTTGTGCATGTTTGGTGTGGGGGAGAACCAGCTACTCCATCCTTCACCATCTGTTCCCTTCTACCCAGGGAGCGCATGGAGTTACTGGAAGAAGCGAGGAAGATGGAAATGGCAAAGTTTCGCTACATCCTTCCTGTTTATGGCATCTGTAAAGAGCCAGTTGGCTTGGTCATGGAATACATGGAAACGGGATCCCTGGAAAAGCTCCTGGCTTCCGAACCTCTGCCCTGGGAATTGCGCTTCCGCATCATCCATGAGACAGCCGTGGGGATGAACTTCTTGCACTGCATGTCCCCTCCCCTGCTCCACCTGGACCTCAAGCCTGCAAACATCCTGCTTGATGCCCACTACCATGTCAAGGTATGCACTGGGCACTCTGTGCCAGGGACCCACCTTTGGATATTCTTGCTTGGCTTCTGCCAAACTGAAAGGCCTGAGAGAAACCAGCAGCATTCCTTTTGAGTTAGAGCCCACCAACCCAGCCCCTCCAACCCCCAAACCCATCTGCCTGATGTATGCACCATTTCAGTACGTAAACAGAGGTAGAGTTGAACTTGTGAGAACTCTCCTGAAATTTTAGGAGTGTAAAACTCTGTTTTACATAGTAAACTCTGGTTCTGAGGCCTAATGGGTCCTGCTATAAATTTCCTTACAGGAAGGTCATGAGACAGATGAGAACAGGGAGAGAAAATCTATGTCATCTATGCCACTTCACAGCTGCCCGTGGGGTAACCTTGTTCAGTGTAGGTCCTTCTGGCTTTGTACACTCCACTAAATACACAAATCTCATTTAAGCTGGAGTCTGGAGAAGCCTTCCCAGAGGCAACTCATTCTCTTCTTTCATTTGCTCAGAGCATCTACACTAAAGAAGTATCTCTGTCCTGACTGTTTATGCATGCCAGAGGTCACTTAAGAATTTTTTTGTGGCTGTATCAGCATGAAATCATTTTCATTATCTGTTTCCAGCATTTTATTACCTGTTTCCTTAGACAGCTGATCTGAGGAGGTTGCTTTCTGATCCTTCCTTTTGGAGAGATGAGAGACTGAAATACATCTTTTTCTTGATTTCCTCCCCCTTCTTCCTCTACTCCCACCTCTTCCCCCCCTCCCCCAATTAGTGGCCAAACTCTTAGCCTTAGAACTGCATCATTAATCATGCTGGCTGGCTGATACAAACTCAGTAGTCATAGTACGAGTAATCACAGATTGACAATGCCATCATCCATCTGTTCCCTGCTTTCTTGTCCCCCTCAGACTAGCAAACTGGCTTTGGTCTTGTTGCACCATACTGCAAAACGAAGTTTTCTTAAATGAAAACATCTTTCCTAATGTCATGAGAAGGTTGCAGCCGTAAGAGGTGTGTGCCTCTAATGAAACTGCACCTGTGACAAGTCTCAGCTTTTATTACTATGCCTTAGTGGTGTATTTAGCAGCATTTTCTTTGAAGTAGGAGGCATCTACAGGTGGTCCATGGTGTTATGACCAGAACATCAGGATCTGAACTGTTGTAAGTATATTCTCACACATGAGTGCTGAGGCACCTTTGCTAAGTATTTATTTACTTAAAGATTGTGCTTGCTTGCATAACTTCTTAAATTCCTAATTCTTGACTCATCCATGAGCCAAGATACGAAGGCTGTATTTTTCTCACTGTTTCAGGAGGTTGAAATGCTGTCTGGTGTTCCTCCTGCCTTATAGCCTATATCTGGATGGTGATATAATACAAGGGGGCAAGTGCAGGTATAAAAATAGGTTTCTAGTGAGGTCACTGCTGACATCCCTGAACCGTTGCTACTTGCGCTGTATATCGAATACATGAAGGTCTTTGGACCTTCTCTCCATTAAGTTCAGAGAAAAATAGTCTAATGCAGATCTTTTTCCAGCCAGTGGTATTTTACATTTGCAGGTACCTCCAAGCAGCAAAGCAGACTAAGGGACCTGCATACAAAATAAGAGATGTACATGTTCTGTGAGGTGCCTTCACTTTAAAAATGTGGCCCCAAACCTTCTTTTTGTGTGATGTGAAGCTTGTAATTAAGTTTCGGACCCTGCAGCTTGATTTAATGTACATTTTCTTGCTGGAAGGCTAATGGAACTGATGATTGAAGTGTTTTTACTTTTTAAATGTTAGTGTTAATTGAGTAGGTGACTGTCCCTAATAGAATCCTAAGGTGAATGAAGAGATGTTGTACACTGCGAAAGAAGAGTTTGGAGATAGGGAGGCCTTTATAAATCGTTTGCCCTTGAGCCAGGAAACAGTCAGTTTTCCAGTGGAGCACATTAGAAATGCTTCTGTGCTATATTGCTAGTTAAATGGAAACACACCCTTCTTCTTTTAACAAGCACAATGCTTACTGTAAAATCCCCAAGTGAGGATGATGACTAACGCAGTAGTGCTGTACAGAACTTATCATCAAGTGGGTGCTTCCATATCATAAAGCCGTCTCCTGTGTGCATTACATAAGTGCGTGCTGAATTTTGTTCTTGGGAGGATAATTAAGAGGATGGGATTAGCCTGAGCACTGATCAGGGACAGATACTAACTTTTTCAAAGGCAGGTTGGAGGATTCTTTGGTGATTTTAAGTATATGTATATAATATGTATGACGCAATGGCAGGGTTTGCTGTTTTTTTGGAGGATGGATCCATGCATGCCTACTCCCCTGTGAGTACTGGTAGAGCTCGCTCCTGACAGCTCCAGCCTCAGCTGGGAGCTCCCTTCCTTGCCATGTCCTGCTCCATCTTGGTTGCCTTAAGCAGTGTGTTTTCCTTGGGAGGATTATTCCATACCCTGACAGGCTTTGCCAGCAGGGATCAGTCTGCTGCTTTTTTTTTTCCTAACTGAATATCAACCTGTTACTTCTGTTTGTACCAGCAAGGTCCTCCTTGCCCCTTTCTCCAGTGTTTCAGTATTTATGGGCTAACACCTAGCTTTTGCTTAACTGGACTACGTTTTGAGAGCTTGCTCTCCAGCTCTCCTGCCCTCTGTACGCATTCTGAATGTCTCCCCTGAGCTCCCTGTGATGTGGCAATTGCTTGCAGGGAGCTGGCGCTGCGGAAGCAGTGCCACATTCCAGCACTACCCTTGTGGGCTGTTAGTTTGCTCATTCTCTGCTCCAACGTGATCTCTCTTTGGGGCCCTCAGTAGGAAAATACACCACCACTACCCACCATGCAGCAATCTCATACCCTTGTTGCCAGCTGTCATGCCTGCATGCTTTCTCTGATGCTGCTTCCCATGTTCTCATCTTCAGTGTCTTACGGTTAAGAGTGTTACTTTTTGTTCAGGTATTTAAAATTAACTCAACTTGCAACTTAAGACATTTTGGCAGAAGTGTTATTCGTAAGTTCTTGTTTCTCTTACTATACAGCCTGTTCTTTGCATCCCCTCATCTTGTCATATATATATATGTGTGTGTGTGTATACATATATACAAACACACACACATGCACATGTCTACATGTGTGGGTGCATGCACACACAGAGGCAAATCCCACCAGTTACTTTTAATATTCCAGATTTTAAGAACTGGGAGTGGGATGAGCTGGTCTCAGCCGTGCACTGCTTTAAGCTCACTGTAGTTCCTTTTATTTCCCATAATGCCAGCACTCCATTTTAAACCAGTGTGAAGTTTGCCACATGTGCTGTGCTGATGGTCTTGCTTAACTTGGATAGGTTGCCTCTATGGTCTTTGCCTTTATTTGCTTCAGCTGAAGAAGGGGCCGCAAAGTTTCTGAGTGTGGAGTTAGAAGCAGCCTAATCAAATGGCAGATTTGTTTTTCAGAAAGCTGCTTAATGTAGGTTGTTAACTGTGGGTCAGAGTAATACCCAGAGGCCAGGCTGGTGAGGAGAGGTTGTCTCTTCTTATTAGACTAGCTAAGGTAGTTAACACAGCCACTTTATCAGCTGTAATGCTATCCTGTTATTAGAAATGAGAAGAGGCTTTTTTGGTTTGTGTGTCCCTTCTGCCTCTTTCCCACTCCTCCTGATCAAGGTAGGGCTGTTGTTAACTGGCTCTTTAATCCCAACCAACAAAGCTGGTTTTCACCTTGATCAGTTCCTTAATTGATCTAATTGTGGTGGCACAGGGGAGGGAACAAGACCATTCCTGTTATGGTAATGCAGATTTATGATAGCTTAAAATGGATGCTTGACCATGGCTTTGGCTCCTGCTGCTTCTGAAGAGAGCAGTACCAATGTCACACCTGAAACAGGTTTTGAGGAGTTAAGGTCTCAGAGCAGGTTGGGAAAGGGTGGAAACACAGTCTGTTTCAGGGAGACTTCTTTTAGTAGCTAACTGAAGTGTGTTCCTAAACACTGAAGTAAAGACATCTTTTTGAAGTACAGATGCTTGTTCTGTCTACACTCAGAATTCATATTTTTTCCTCATTTTTAGTAGTCCAGATCTGTGACCCATGTAAGTTTCTTGAAATGTCTGGCATTTCTTAAAGAACAAAATTGAAACAACCAGCCTGCCTCACCTACCCCCAGAAAAACACACAAACCAGGTCAACCCACTGCTAACACCCAAACCCTGTAAACAAATGTGGTGGCATTCTCAATATCCAAGTGTGCAGAGACTTTGCATAGAGACAAATACTGGATATGCCAGAAGTGATTAAAAGTGAATCTGTCGGCTTTGTTACCTATTTGGTGGGGAAGACCTTTTGGTGAACTCTGTCCCCAGGTCCGTTGCAATGGGTTCTTTAGTCTTATTTGCAGCATCAGATGCTAAGTGCATGCTTCAGGGTGGCCTGTCAGGAGTCAGCAGTGAAAGCACTTTCAAGCACTGATTTTGTTCCTAGATCCCTGCAGTGTTTGGGAATAGCTGACTTTAGTAACCATTATAGCTACATGAGCATGTATACTAGTTTTAAAAAAAAAACACAAAAAAGTTTCAAGAAATAACTTGACACACTCAAAGCACCTAAAATTTTGTGGTTTTTACAAACTGGAATGCAAAGGTCCACAGATGTCAGAAGCAGAGAACAGCCTGTGTTCACAGCGTGCTCAACTGAAACAAACACCACTAAAAAAGGAAAGAAAAAAAATAATCTTGAGATCTTGGAATCTCTCAGTAAAGTTAGAGTTGCTGGGAAGTGGGCAGGGAAGCACGTACAGCTCCTCTCCCCAGTCGCTGCTCACGTGTTTGTTCTCATGCAGACCTGTAAAGAGCAGAGACCAAGTGATCTGTCTGAACATGAACAATCCCACTGTCTGCATGGGCATTGGCCAATGCTTTTTCTCTTCTTCCTACCTCTTCACCGCGTGTTTTGCATGAAGCAGTCTGTCGCCTCCATGTCTCCTCTTAACCCTACTGATGCTAGGTATGCTTTTGAAGCATGATGGGATCCACCTGAAATAACTGATGTGAGGAGTGAGATTACAGGTCCTGTTGGATCGTGGAGCAGGGCAGATCCCAGGGTGGGCTGCAAAGGCTAGCGGGGATGTGGAGGAAGAAGTGGGGATGAGTGATCCACTCACAATATCTTCACCAGCAAGTGTGCCTCTTGTTGCAGAACTAGGTACCTGGCAAGCAATTTAAAGGCAAAATAGGTAAGTTGAAGGGCTGTGTCTTCCACCCACTGCACAGTTCTCACTGATGTTTAAAGAAATTGCATGACTAAATATGCCATGCAGTGTGGAAAATTCACCCTAAAGGATCTAACAAAAGCCACGAAAGTGGCCTGCAGAATCTCACTATTTTGTGGCAGGCTGGAAGAGAAGAGTTCTTCATTTTCCAGTGCTTTCTGCAGAATTTTATGTTGAAGCTCTGTTCTAAAGATTTATTTCCTAGTAATTGGTCTAAAACCTAGTCCTTCGCAGTAGGTAGGGGCAGGTTCATAAGGTAACGTTCTTGCAAGCATAGAGGAAGGGGGAGGTATACTATGTACCTTAGCTGTTTCTTGGTCTGTAGGCTGAGACTGTTCCATACAGTGTGCTTAGCTGCCTGTCTTAGCCCCTAGCCTTAGATTCATGCAACATAGCTGGTAGCTCTTAATGCAGGAGTGTCACTGTGCTGGCTGTATTTCATCTTTTGTTCTTAACTTACACAGTAGGAAACTCGGTGTTGTTTAGACAAAGAGGAAGGTGTATTACTTTAATTATGCCATATGGATTTCTTGAGGTGTATGCAAGTCTCTGCTTCATGTTAATCAAAGGATAGCAGTGCTCCCCCAACTCGGATCTGTTCAGACTTGCAGCAGTCGGTTCATTTATTAACCTGACACCACCGGCTTATGTGATTGGGGTTGTGCTTTTGTTCTCTAGTGGAGCACTAAGTGCCCCAAACTCATGCAGCACTTCCTGGGGCGATGAGTTCAGCTCTTCCCAGGGTGATCCGGCTTGCGAACCTGGGTTTCTTGACTACTTACTGCTTTCCTGGACTCCAGTGCTTGGCTTGTGGAGGAGGCCAGCAGCCCTGCTCTGAGAGTGTAAACCTACAAGCATGAGAAACTGTTCCTCCAGAGGGCTTTTCTTGTTTCCTTTTTTTTTCCCAACGTTTTTCTTCTCGAGTAATTCTCACTTTATGGATCGGACAACAGGTTGGGTATACCTGTGTGCAAGGGTACAGGCCTCCTACAGCCCCTGAGAATGCCTCTGTTGAGCTCTCTGCCCCTAGGAGAAGTTCCTCCTGAAGCCGTGTGGGTTGCTTTGTTTCTTGGCAAAGGGAGATTCCTAGCTTTTGAAGACCACCGGCTGTGTGGCCTGCCCGTTCTCCAGGAGGCCAAACCTGGCAGCAGTTTTCTCCCTTTCCAGTAATGGATGCGTGTTACGACTGGCTTTGTGGTATCTTTAGACAGAAACTTCTGAAAGGGTAAAGTTGGAGCCTAGTAAAAACCAAAAAAACAACCAACTTTTTTTTAATTATGCTTGCTGTTTTGAGGGTGAACTTTCTCAAAGGAGAAGCAGTGAAGATCAAAAGGGGAATGAATAAATGAAAAACCTGAGTATTTATTAGATAAAATAAGGTATAAGGCGGGAGGAGGGGAGAAATCTAATCTAACATGTACACAAAAATCAGTGGGATGAGTGGTTCAAGAAGACTTGGCTTTTCTTGAAATTTCCACTTAGCATAATAGGCATTTTTGTCCAGTGGGAAATAAAGGAAGACAAAGGAAATTCTTTGCCTGTCTGTTTGCTTGATGATTGGTATGCTTTTGAGAGCAAATGAATGCATATTTGTTTGACACTTGAAATTAAAGTAGAGGTGTGTCCTTTTTATAAACTTGCTGTCACTTGTTTTGTTCATTTCAGCTGTGTTCACTGCGTCACTGCGCCAACTTGCCATATCTCCTGGTTGCCAAAAAGAAAAATGTCCTGTGTGGGTTTCTGGTGTGTGTGTTTTGGGATTTTTAACACTTGGTGCCTCTGGTGTTGGGCTAGTCCTTTTTGGCATGGTCAGTGTAACAGTGGAATCTGAAAGAGCAATTCTCTTGCACCCATTGAAGAGCTCATGGTTTGAAAACAGGTGCTCAGAACACTTACACTTAGTGTGCAATGTGAGATTACATAGCGAAAGGGGGTGGCAGCACCAATAATTACATTGAAGTACTTTGCACTAGTTAAATTTGACTAGTTTTAAATTACAGTAAATTGTCTTGACTGTTTGTGTTTGCTGCGTAACATGCTGCTGCTTGCAAAAAACTGCTCGCTGTTGAACCATAAAGAAAAGACTACCATAGCATAATGCCTCCAGTGATGTTCCAGAGTGCTCAAGGCCAGGTTGGACGGGGCTTTGAGCAACCTGGTGTAGTGGAAGGTGTCCCTGCCCATGGCAGGGTCTTGCAACTGGATGATCTTTAAGGTCCCTTCCAAACCAAACCATTCTGTGTTCTCTTGGCTTAATACTTCTGAATGGCAGCTCGCAATGTTTTGTTAGGTGATCCTGTTACATCTGTCCCTCTTTACAGAAAATTGTTACTGCCTCTGAAGTCTAATGGTGGCATGCACTTCTCATCCCTTCTTCTTCCATTTTTTGCAGATTTCTGACTTTGGACTTGCAAAGTGCAATGGCTTGTCCCATTCCCATGACATCAGCATGGATGGCTTGTGTGGCACAATCGCGTACCTGCCCCCAGAGCGCATCAAGGAGAAAAACAGGTGTTTTGACACCAAACATGATGTGTACAGGTCAGTTAACCATGAAAACACTTAAACCCACTTAAAGGAGCACTGTAAAATGAGACCTCTTTTACTGGTTATAAAATCTAATGAAGCATAAACCCCTAAACGTCGTTTGAGCCTTACCTTGCAAAGGGTTACATTTGCTCTGCTTTTTGCAAAGTCTTAATAGGGTGGAGGCCTTTTAACAAACTGCAGCTGATCCTGGGTCTTGAGCATTGTTACTCCAAGTAACATTTCTTAGTAGCTGGCATGAGAGGCACTCTGCCCACCCTTAATTTCCCCATCAAAAGGTACATCCTGACCTACTTCTTGAGTCTGTGACAAAATTCTTAGTTATCTTCAGTGGATTTCATCACTCGGTCTTTGATTCTTCATTCATGGTAATGTCACTAGGAAAAAGAAATCATAGCTGCAGATTAAGAGATATGTCGTATTCTAAATGGAATGCATTTCTTTAAAGTAGCTTTGCAGGGTAGAAGTATTAAGTAAAACCCACAGCAGTGCTTTGCTGCTCTCTGATTTTGCCAGTTTTGATGTGGAGTAGTTGGTAAATGTTACCAAGAGCAGCCTGGCAGCCTCCAGCAAGTCTCTTGTGTTTGCTGCCTCAGGCTCCTCCCTGCAAAAAAGTAGACTTTCAAATCATATTCTTGCCTGCATCTTGCAGTATGTGGTCATCAGATGAATTAGATGCAGAAGTGAAGGACAATGAAAAGAGAACTTAGGAAAGTAAATGATACTTCTGAGAGCTTTTTGGGTTTTTTGTTGGAGGACTTTTTTTAAGCTTTTCTAGAAATAATTTTTTTTTAATCTATTTGGTTTTGTAGCTTTTCCATTGTGGTTTGGGGAGTTCTTACTCAGAAGAAGCCTTTTGCAGGTAAGTTTGATATACGGTGGGCTGCGTTGGAATTTTTTCCTTTTCTCCACTGATCAGTACACTTCCTGCCCCACCAGCCCCAGATTATCCGCATGTCCTCCAAATTCCTACAGTTTTGTGTGGTAGTCACTTTTAAGCTCTCAAATTCTGATCACAAATGCAAGTCCTCCTTTGTCCTGCATTGCAAAAGCAGAGTCCAGATTGCTGCTTCTGCTGGAGTTTGCTGTATGGATCCAGATTAGTGTGTGGCCTCTGCAGACTTCTGACATGTTTGTGGCCAACAAGGAACAGCACAGAGCAAAGCCAGCTGGCAGGCACTGTGCTGTTTGCAGAAACAGCCTCTCTGCACAGAGGTTCTGCAGTTTATTTGTAGATTGCGGGTACAGATTTGTTCTTTAAAAAAAATAAAAAGCTGTCTGTGAGAATGAGCCTTGTTCCACCCCACAGTAAATGCACTGATCAACAGACAGCTATTTATTCTTTATGACTTTTCCTGTGTGCATGACTAGCCTATGTATAGCAAACATGTTTGAACATGTCCCAGTCTACTATTAATTTTTTACCCAAGTGAGACATCCCATTTAGCCCAGTGGTTGACTTCAGAGTAAGGAGCCACAGTACTGCACTGCTTGATTCGTGTTATTCTCCACCTTGATGGAAAGTTCAGGTATCTGGTCTAAACAAAAGCTGTGGTTCAGTTTTCTTACAGCAGAAAGGGAAATCCAAAGAGGCAGCAGAGAACTGCTGGATTTTGGTTGGTTTTTTTTTCTTTGGTCCAGTGTTGGTTTTTTTCTTATGGTGGAAAAAAAAGGATCATTCACTGACAACTGTGTTTAACTGATACATGGGAAGTAGGTGTTAACACATTGATGAATGTGTTGTGGGAGAATTAAGACCAGCTTCTTGTTCCCTCTTGATAAAAGAAAGCAGTCTAAATCTAGAAAAAATGAGGAAGACAAAGTCTCAGCCTAATACACTGTTAGTGCTGTTAGACAAAAGAGAAATCACACCTTTTGCTGGGAGATCTTACTTGGTGCTCTCTTGCTTTACAGAGGAAAACAACATTTTACATATTATGGTAAAAGTAGTTAAAGGCCACCGCCCAGAGCTACCTGCTGTTTCCAAATCCAGACCTCATTCATGTAACAACTTGATCAAACTGATGCAAAAATGTTGGCAAGATGATCCTGGTGAACGGCCAACTTTTAAAGGTAAGATTTCCTTGTAACTTGGCTGCCCATTTATTCTTCTATGAGTCATGTTATTACTCAGGACTCTTAATCCTTGGGGTAAATGCTGTGAACCTCTGTGACAGAATAAATAGAGCACATTGTATGGTAGAGACAATGATACAGGCCACTTATTCTTTTGTGGAGGAAGAGATTATGTGGGGACAAGTCTGACCATGATGGGGTTATGTAAACTCAGGAGGAATAAGACCTGTACTGAACCAGAAATTATGTTCATTTTTGTGTGTATCAGAGCATATGACAAACTGGAGCTAGTGTGGTCTTCGCCATACAAAGCATTCAAAGAGCCTGGCTCTTGAAACGTACCATTGTGTGCTGAGAAACTGAGCTGTTTTCTTGTAACAAAACAATTTGTATCTTCATTTTTCTGCCAACAAAAGGCAACTCTGGGTGAAAAGCTTGAACTTGCCCAGAGCACCTCCTATGAATTCAGATGCGCACAGGGATGTGGCAAGTGCTATCTCAAAGTGCTATTAAGTAGCATTAATGGGAGAGATTTGCTTCCTCTGTCTCCTCTTGCCCAAACAAGATATGGAGGCTGAAGGGAGGATGCATTCTGTCTTTTTAAATACATATTTGTACATCTGCTGGCAGTAGACTGGCTCCCGTTTCAGTCCTGCAGTGTAGCCACCATGTAACATCAGTCTGGTCTGAATGTGAAGATGAGTTGTTCAGTCAGCCCCCTTGCTTAGGTACACACTTGTACCTATTGATGAGCTGCTGGATGGCATAGCCAAAACTGGAATTAGAGCTGTTACGCTTTAATGATAAAGAAAGGCAGCAGAGCATCTGAGGAAAGTTTCCTATTTAAAAACAAACCAACCAGACTTCTCTTGCTTTCTTCAAAGAAATCACTTCAGAAACAGAGGCCCTTTGTGAAAAACCAGAAGATGAAACGAAAGAGATGATAACTCAGGACCTGGACACCAAGAATTCCCCAGAGCAGCAGCCTGAGGTATTTTTCTCTTTCTGCCCCTTGTTCAAACACACTAGGTTTTGTTGCAAGCAGGTTTCTCTGTGACCTGTAACTTCCCAAGCAACCTTCTCTTGCTGCTTTTGAGCACTTTCCTGCATGATAGAAGTGGTCCTTCTTGGTGAAGGACTGAAATGCAAATGTGACAGCAGATGCGTGGACCAGCTCAGGAAGACCTCAGTGCAGGACTGAGGGAGAGCAGGAAAGTTAGGAAGTAAGGGCTCGAACTATGTGAGTATGATGCTGTAGACAACAGATATGTGGCTCTAGTGGCTGTGTGAGTACTGATGAAAGCTGCCCTCCTGCATCTGAGAATTTTCATTTACCTTACTCAGAGGTATATGACAGTGCTTAGAGGCTGCCTGCAGACTAACAGACATGTTTCTTCCTATGGGGCCTCATGCTTAGTGTTCTTTACTGACCTTTCTAAAATGCTTGTTTGCTTCTCTTGAAGGGGATTTCTGCATTATCCAAGACAAAACAGGAGCCTGATCTACCATTAGTTAAGGATTATAGTCTGTCAGAGTTGTTATCCCAGCTGGATTCGGGGATTTCACAGACTATGGAAGGCCCTGAGGATCTCAGCCGCAGCTGTTCAGAGTCCAAACTTGCCTCCAGTGACAAGCGGCTTTCAGGAGTTTCATCTGTAGATTCAGCTTTTTCATCCAGAGGCTCCCTTTCCCTTTCCTTTGAAAGGGAGAGTTCAGGTAATGGTCAAGTTTTTCTTTGTAGTTGTTTGGACTGGGGCATGGGAGTCTTTGGATTGGAGAGTAGTCATAATAAAGAATAGCATTCTGGCAGTCACTGTTAGTCTTGCTTTCTTTAGTCAGCACTGCAGATTTGTTTACTGGAGGTACTTACTTAACAGAAAAAAAGAATGAGGTGGTTCCCAAACGTGGTCTAATGACAAACAATAAATCTCACTTACTTTTGAAAAGAAGTGACCTGAGTTCCCATCAAAGCAATTACAAAATCAGTCACGTAAAAGTTGGTTAGAAGGGAGGTCACCTAGTCCAGCATCCCACTGGGAGTGGGACTGAAGCCAGTGCCCCATCAGGTCAGCTGAGTTTGTGGGTTTTTCAGTTAATGTATATAAGCCTGAGCACCTTTTTGAGAAGACTCAAGCCGTGTTCTCATCAGCCCCTATCAACATTGTAATAAAGACCCCCGCTGATGCATACAGGCCCCTCTCTTCTCAGTCCATGGCTGCAAAAACCAGTTACCTATTTTCCAGTTAGGCAAACAATGATTAGTGCAGGGAAATCAACCACTGCATCCTTGGGTCTTCATTCCACAGGAAACAGAATAAAAGTAGGAGGGGCTCTAAATCTGACCTGAAATTGGTTTGGAACTACTGTGGGAGGGGGCTTTCTTTGCAGTCAAGTCATTTCTGAAGCCACCAGATACGTTAGCTATAGGGAAAGAAGATCTGATGGCTATCAGAATTGATGGTGTCTTTTTCATGGAGTAGTTTGGGTTGGAAGGCAACCCAGAGCTCATCTTTTGAAGGTCATCTAGTCCAACCTGCCTGCAATGAGCAGGCACATCTTCAGCTAGATCAGGTTGCTCAGAGTCTTGTCAACCTGATCTTGAGTGTTTCTGGGAATAGGGCATCTATTACCTCTCTGGGCAAACTGTTCAAGCATCTCACCATCCTCATTGTAAAAAATGTCTTCCTTGTATCCATCCAGATATTGGTACTACCGACATCCAGAAGAGGAAGCTAACAGAAGCCATTTTATCTGGAGATACCAGCAAGCTAATGAAGATCCTTCAGCCTCAAGATGTTGATATTGTTTTAGATGGGAACTCCAGTCTTTTGCACTTGGCTGTTGAAGCTGGTCAAGAAGAATGTGTCAAATGGCTCCTCCTGTACAATGCTAATCCTAACCTTACCAACAAGAAGGGATCCACCCCTCTTCACATAGCCATTGAGAAGAAATTTAAAAGCATTGTGGAGCTGATTATGGCTAGGAAAATTAATGTTAATGCCAAAGATGAGGATCAGTGGACTGCTCTTCACTTTGCTGCCCAAAATGGGGATGATTTCAGTACCAAAATGCTGCTTGATAAGAATGCATCCTTAAATGAGGTAGATTTTGAAGGCAGAGCTCCCATCCATATAGCCTGTCAGTATGGCCAAGAGAATATTGTGCGGATCCTGCTGCGAAGAGGTGTTAACGTGAACATCAAAGGAAAGGATGACTGGGTGCCACTGCACTACGCTGCCTGGCAAGGTCATCTCCCCATTGTAAAGCTTCTGGCCAAACAGCGGGGTGCAAACGTGAATGTGCAGACTGTGGATGGAAGGACCTCACTACACTTAGCTGCTCAACGAGGACACTACCGTGTCGCTCGTCTTCTTATAGACCTGGAATCGGATGTCAACATACAGAATGGGCTCTTGCAGACTGCTCTCCACATTGCTGCTGAAACTGGCCACACAAGCACATCGAGGCTGCTCCTTAAACATGGTGCAGACATTGAGGCAGCAACAGCAGAAGGATACACTGCACTGCACTTGGCATCTCGCAGTGGCCATTTACCAACGACAAAGCTGCTAGTAGATGAAGGGGCCAGTGTTCTAGCCAGGGGCCCTTTAAAAAGGACAGCATTACATCTTGCTGCAGAAAATGGGCACTCTGAAGTAGTAGAGGAGCTTGTCAGTTCAGAAAATATCAATGTTTCTGACAGTGAAGGGTTGACAGCTCTTCACCTGGCTGCACGAGGAGGGCACACAAAAACGGTTGAGGTTCTTCTGAAGCATGGTGCATACGCTGACATGCAGAGACCCACATGTCAGACCCTGCTACAGCTTGCTCATCAGGGCAGTAGTAGTTCAGTTACTGTGTTGTTAAGTGAGACTTAAACAAAAGGGACAGAACTTGCTACCTTTCTACCTGGTGCAAGAAGGCTGCTGGGGCTTGATGCAAGGGACTTCTCCAGTTGTGCACTGACCCACTCCTCAGCATGTCAGCTGATGGACTGAGATGGAACCAGCAGAGCCTACTCATGTTTGAGGGTGCAAGTGAGAGCACGCATGGACTAAGACTGGGTGTAAGGCTAAGAGCCGGAGTCTGCCATACTGTGGTCTGTATCAGTCATTCTGTGTGTGCCTGCCTGTCTGTATATTGACATTCCTCTCCCAAGGATGTTGTGAGAGAAGGATACAACTTGTGGGTTTCCCCATGCTTTTTTTTTTTTTGATGTGCCAAACTAATTTAAGAGCTAACATTCTGCTTTTTAATTTTTCTGAGAAAAAAACCAACAAAAAAACCCAACTCCAAACCAGGATGACATAGATTACTGGTTTATTGCAGTGATCTATATTTTGGGTTGAAAGCCTCCAGCATAAAATAAACACAACACAAATCCGCTTGAAATAAATGCTAGAGATGAGGAAAGGGCTACTTAAGATACAGCTAACCATGTTTGTTTGTGTCAGAAAGTACTCTGCTCAGTGGAGACGTTGATTGTAGATTTCCATGTACTCAGGACTGATCAGACAGACATACTAACATGGCAGGATTCCTAAAATACAGAAGCAGAAGTAAAAGCTTAACACTGGTATCTTCATATTCAGTACCACCCTGTATGGATTTTATGATCAGTAAGCTGAACTAGGTGCTTAGTGGTTTGTATTAAATGAAAAAGTCAAAAGCTAAAATTCTTACTGGACTGTAACTGGATGGTGTATTCTAACACCGTGATACCAATTCGCATGTTTGGAGGGCTGATGACTAGACTGATATACTGTGTATATAGTATTTCTAGCTGTTGTATGCTTTTTTTCTACTGAAGAAAATAGATTGCATAGAGTGGGTATGTTTTAATACACCTTTTAATTTCACTCTTTTCAAAGTTCAAATGTGATCTGTTATTAATAAAAGAAAGACTCTTCCATAGCTGTCTGTATTTTGTAGTTGTTAAAGCAACTGAAAATCCATTGACCAGCAGCCGCACACAACTAATGTGTTCAGTGATGCTGAATCTCAAACTGTTAACATGGAAGGCTGTCTTCAGTTTCACATTCCCCTTGGCTTTTATACGGGAGGTAAGGAGCTTGAATGAATTTGAGGTGTTTTTACAGAGTAAGTCTACAGCCTAAAGCCCCATTTAACCTGTGCTGTAGCTGTTCAGGAAATTGGTTTTCTTTTCCATCTTGAAGCCAAGTCAGCTGCTTTTGCATGTTTCATGGTGACTGATAGGCTGCTGCTGCCCCACCTCTCCTTGGTGGTGTATTCCCACCGTGTGTGCCACAGAACAGGCAGTAGTGTGGTGCTTTGCTCCTACCTCCCTGACAGGAAAGATGCTCCTGCTCCAGAGCTTTATTGCACATACCTGGTGGCAGTGATAAGAATGATTTTATGAGTCAAAGTGCTCCTCTGGGAATATAGCCCCCATGAAATTGAATACTTTCTTAAAAACCCAAACCCAGCCTCCTGTCACTGGGGACAGGAGAGGATGGATGCTTGCTGCTTTTTGATGCTGTTCCTTGCTCCAAGTAGGCCCCCTCTGTGTGCAATTCAGTTTCTTGAGCTTGAAGAGAGTTCACTGTCTGCTTAATGAAACTATTAAAGAATAGATGGTGAAGCCATGCTCACGCCAATATATGGAGCTTGCAAAGCAATGTACCTCTTACTGGAGCATGACAGTCACAGGAAGCTTCCTAAAGGTGCTGACAGTGAAACTTCTCGTTAAACAACCAAAGCTGTAATTTTCCTACTGCTTCCTTTCAACTTCTTTTGAGACCAATAAGGTTGTCATATTTCATTAAGCTGTACTTAATCAGTCACTCTTTATAGTAAATTCAACCACAGACCACTTAGCCTCTCAAGTCCTGTGCCGCTATGATTAAACACTTGGCCGAGCCTTGTACACACCATACCCTTCTATTTCAAAGTCCTCCCAACAGTGAGATGTGAGATGCTTTAATTCCAGTGGTATTTGCCTGAGCTGCAAAAGAGCTGTAAGCCGAGGTAGCAACAGTCTTGTGCCTGCTAATAAAGGTGGTGTGTGCCAGCTAGGCAAGGGGAAAGTACACTTTTAAAATGCTTTTAAAATAGCTCAAACACTGCTTTGCCAGTACATTCCTTCAGTGCCTAATAATAATAGCACATTAGCTTCTAATTAAACATGAGGCCACACTCATGACTCTTTCATTTTCCATGCCGTCTTTCACAATAGCAGGCAGCTGCTGAGTTACATAGAAGGCAACACAGCTGGCACTGAGGAAAGAAAAAAACAACGAAGAGATTGCAATGACATGATGGCAGTGTTGGAGTGGGTATTTGTCCCCGTGAACCAGCCTTCCTTGGGGCAGGAGGGGTGAATGGGGGTGCTAAATTAGGACTAATGTAGCAATTACAAATTGCTGTTTTGTAAAGGCCTCCTGCGGGTGACTTTCCTAGTCCTGTGTTCACTCCCCTGACTGAGCTCAAGCCCTAAACTGGGCGGCTGACCTAAAGCTGACAGGCATTTCTTTGCCCCTTTAAAACAGTGCTCAAAAAATACATAGACCAACCTAACGGCAGTATCAGGCTTTGTCACTACTTACCTACAAAAAATACCCGAACCGCCACCACCAAAAACCACCAAAAGAACTAAACCCCACTCTACCAAAAGAAATCTCCAGATCGTGCCTTACTGCACACTCAATATTGACTTCTCCCTAGTTGAGTTGGCAGGTTGAACTCAGCTGCCCCAAGTCTGAAAGGAAACCTGTTTCCCACCTCACTTTCTGCCAGCTTCCTTCCCTCTGCTTCAGCTCCCACCCTAAAGGAAGCCAAGACAGCAGCGTGAACCAGCTCCTAAGCCCCAGGCTCTACCCACTCACCACCAGCTCCAGCCCTCACGCAAGCCCCTACAACATGCACAAAACCCCACACGCATGGGAAGCGGGTTTGAGAGATGGTGTGAAGGCACCGGGGGCTCTATGGAGCTGAGCCTTCCTCTGGGTCCCCCAGCGCTACCTAAGTACCTCTGTGCAGCAGAAAGGGCTACAAGATGAACTTAAGCACCTCTTGCTCGCTAACAAAGTCAGGTAGAGGTTGCTTGCAGGGTTTCTGTGTACGTCATGCTGACCTGCTCCCTTACAGGTTTTGACCATGGCCCCGGTGGCTATTTCAAGCCCAAGAAGTAACTTAACATAAGAAAAGTGATACAGTGAAATGGTGTTAGTGACCATAAGCTTCACCTTTTCATCTCTAGACGTGATTTTTCAACCTGGCCTCTGCCTGCATGCCTGCGGTAGCGCAGTCTGGGTTTCAGCCAGCACCCGCCGGTGCCAGCTCCTTGTGCAGGAGCCCCAGCAACAGGGAAGGTGCCTCACACCATCCCCATTCCTCGCTCCTCCATCCCAGCCTCCGCCGCCGGGGAATAGCGCAGGCTCTGATGCGTTAGCTGTCTGCGCAACAGTTTGTTCCCAGCACCCGGGACCTTTATTTACCTGCTACTTAGCGCGAGGTGCTGCAGTGCCGTGTTTCTACAGGCCTCAGGAGGACTCGACAAGCCTGCGGTTCAAACACGCTCAAACGGTGGTGGCGGCCAGGGGAGAGAATTGCTGGGTGATTGCAAAGAGGCCCGCAGGCAAACCTCAGCCCTTTCATTCCTGCCTCCTCTCTTGCACCACCTTGGCTCTGCACAACAGGGTTGGCAGAAAAACAAGGCATGTGGGAGCTGCTCTACATGGTCTCCTTGAGCGGAGAGGTGGAAGGAGGGGGATACCTGCTCTCCTCCGTGCTCCTTTAAACCCTGCTGAGTGGCACAAGATGCAGACTGGCAATGCCTTAAGGTGCTGCAGTGCAAACCTGTGTCACCTCCCCCAGCTGCCCCTGGGCCCTGCTGCTCATCAGATCCCATCACCTTGGGAAGCCCTTTCCCTTCCCTCCCCTTCTAACACAGGGAGGACTTTCTTCAGGCAGCACTAATTTTGATCTGTCTCTTTTCAGGAGACCCACACAAGTAAGGAAAACAGGGAGTTGGGCTCCTTTACACACAAGTCCTAGGGCCAGTCCTTACTTTGAGCTAAGATTTCAGCGGCACTTAGCCTGTCCTGTTCTTCAGCCAAAACTCCCTGCACGTGCACCCGGGTCCCTGCATGAAGCCTTCGACTGCTTTTGCAACACCAGTTTGGAATTACAGAGGGAGGGATCATGCACGACACTGCTCCGCTCCCTCCCTTCCCCACGCTTTAACCCGGCAGCTGTGGCAAAACGCCAAACACCATCACTCCTATCGCCGCCCTGAGCCGGGGAGAGATTCACAACCCACAGCGAGCACTGATTAAACAGGGCAGCCTAACAGCACAGGAAGACTTCTCATCAGGGGAGGCGGCACAGGGCAGATCCCAACACGTTGGGCTGCTGCGGTCGCTCGGAGGCTGAGCATCATGGGCTGCCGGCGGTGAGACGTGGAGCTGGGGGACAGCGTGTTGCACCTGGGAGGGTTGCGTTGGGGCTGTGCCCATGGGGAGGCTGGCATGACGCCTGGATGGGCACCAAAACCCTCGCTGCTGCACCCGAGAAGTCCTGAGAGTGTAGGAAACGAGCAAACCTAGGGGTTAAAAATCATTGCTGTCACTGCCTTATTTAACCGTGTGTTCTTTAAAAGCTGTGGAAGAGCCTTTCAGGCTTTCTGCAGTTACGTAGACCAAAGGCTGTTTAAACACCAATGAACAGCAACTCGGGATCTGCACAAAAACACCAGGCCCTGAGAGGCTCAAGTAGAAACATGCAGAAGGAAAAGATAAACACTACAGATGTGGTAATGACAAGCGGAAAGATGCTCTGCACTCTTCCCTGGAAGAGCAGGCAAGAGCCATTTGCAGGCACTGCTCTCTGGGACGGGCTCTGCCCCATAGGCAGAGTAACCCTTGACAGCAGCCAGAATAAAGGCCCACACACTGCACTCACAACATGCATGACAGAGAAATTTGCCTGATGAACTCTCCCCCCAGTCTTCATTACTTAATCAGATAGGAGGAAATAAATCCTGACAGAGCCAGTTTTCACAGGAGTTCATGCCCTGACCCTGCCTCAACAGGAACCAGGTCCAACAAATTTCCTTTTTATCTATTTACATACGATTGCTTTTCTTAGTCCACTAACAAGCAAAACATGCCAAGTCCTGTGCTGCCACTACAGGCGTCTGCCATGTGTTTTAAACCCTGCAGTAAGGTTGGCTTTAAGCATCAGAGATGTTTAGCTAAGGGCACTGTAGGAGGTTAAGGAGGCCACAATTATAAGTGACATTTAGAACATTTAGCACAGTAGCTATATCCAAAGGCATATATGCAATGGGATTTAGACATTTGCAAAATCCAGTAGTTTGTACATGGTGAATGTAAAGGCTGACTTCAGCCTAACCTGAAGTCCCTTTGCCAGTCTCAGGGATTCATGAAAATCTCCTACATCTTCCTTATGAAAAAAAAAAAAAATACATATTTTTAAATCTAAACAACAGACTAGTCCACCCCATCTTGAAGATACTGGGTGACTTGAGATTAATTCAGCCTGCCCACTGGCTTTCCAGAGCAGAAAAGCCTTTATTCTCCGGTATCTTTCCACTTGATCCCAGTTCCTAAGCACAGCAGCATCCCTTTACCCAGTGCACACAGGGCATAACTTGTATAGTACCTTCAGCACAGGTGGGAGGTACCAGGCTTTCTGCCCACATTGGAGCTCCTTGTTTTTCCACACGTGGATGTGCAAGCCTACGCCTCAACTGAGCTCCACCATCGGGCACAGCAGGGAAAAAGAGGCAGAGGAGGAAGCTGCACTGCACAGCTGCTGCTATAGCGGTAACCATGGCCTGGGGGAGCAGAGCAGCAAAGGGCCACCTACCACTGATGAGCAGCCAGGGCTTTCTGTTTCCCCTTCACTTAAATCCAGGTTTGGATGGTGGTTAATTAAGGAAAGGCAGTACTGCTCTATTGCTCTCCAAGTCAAACTGCTTTGAGGACCATCCCTGTTCTCCCCTCACCCTTTGGGCTCCTGACACATTTCTCAGCACACCAATTCCCAGGGAAAAAGTTTGCTTTAGTGCATCAAATGAAGCCAACCAGCGCAGACACAGACAAGCTCCCTTCCCACAGCTACAACTCTCAGCGTGCTTTGCCCTCCCTTTCACTGGGTAGGATGAAAGTGTTTTGGGTTTTTGCCACCAGTGTTTACTGAAAAGGTCCCAGCTCTGGAACAGTTCCGAAGTAAAACTCTTTGCAGAATAGGAAACTGAAGGGCTCACTTCCCATCCTTGGCTCTGCCAGCTTCTGGGAAAGGGAAAGGTTCAGGACTGCTCCCAGCATCCTCCTCCCGGGGCCACAGCAGTGCCAAGGACATAGCCCCAGACACGCTTTTAGTGGAGCACCCTTTCTCCTTCCTCCTCGCAGGCCTGCCAGGACTAGGCAGCTCCACGGCAGCCCTTTGCCCTGGGTGGATGGTGAACCCTGGCAGCTCACGTGGCGTGTGCCAGCACACACCTTGCTACAGGTGGCTGTGGCTCACAGCGCCTGCCTTTCCATCAAGGGAGGCTCCTGCACAGATGAGGCTGGATGAGGTTTTCCAGACGTTTTTTGGCAGGGAAGCAGCGTTGCAGATGCCGTTTGACTTTCTCCATTCGCTTCTCCCCATTAGCAACCAAAACGGCCGCTTCAGCCTTAAGCCAAGGTAAAGCCCAGTGGTGAAGGCAGTGGTAATTAGCTGTGCTGGCAGCACACCCAACAAAGCAAAATGGCTGGGTAGTCATCGTGGCTCATAACCAGCCTGTGCCAGTGGGAAGCTGAGGCCTCCCTGATTCTCTCCTTCCTCCCTCTGAAATTCCCTCACCTCTCAATTACTTGCCTCCTTCCTGGAGGAGTTGAAAGAAAAAATAAACTGAAAGGCCAACAAATGCAAAGGAATACACCAGCTTCTCCCCACTGGCAGAGACGTGTTCCTGAAGGGGGGTTCCTGTTTGTTCCCACTGGGGTGCAAGCTGGCAGGGGTGAAGCAGGCCTGGCTTAGCGTTGGGCAGAGGGTATATCTCCCCAGCAGTGGCACAGTTAGCCAAGATCACCCTCAGCAAGGGACTATGTTGCTCCATGAGCTTTTGGGGGTGGTGGGGCTGTGCCAGCCCCCAGACTGACTTCCTAGCTGGAGTGGGTTAGGAAGAGTTGCTCCGGGGCAGGCTGTCATTCCCTTAATGAGAGCAACCTGTTTCCAAGGGATTTTATGCATCTGACTCCCATTAAAACCAGAGGGACGCCGACCTAAGCGACTTAGCCAGCATCATGCTTGATGCCTGCAGGCAACTGGGACTGCTCCTTCAGATGCTACATGCTCTGCTGCCTCCTGCCCCAGGGAAGGGCTGGGATGGGGGGGATGCACCACAGCACCTACTGCCTCACTCTAGCCAACAGCCCTGTGCATGCTCTAAGGCACCCAGAAATATGGCCCCACAGGGCTTACAGTCAGGTTTTTTTCCCCAGGCTGTGCTCTGAGGTGTGCTGCATAGCATGCTTGTGTGTGCCACCAGTTTCTGCCCTTTGTGAGCTCATGGACAAGGCTTTCCCTCTGCCCCTCTTTCCTCTGCCCTTTGCTTGACTGCTCCAAAGCAGCTGGTGCCACAGGTTGGCACAAGCATCTCCAACAAGACAGTATGGCTCGCAGGAAAAGATCTCCACCAATCAGCCCCATGGCAAGCATGCAGCAACCCCAGCTGCTGCTGCGTCCCTGCTGCTGTTTGCAGGCAATTAACAGGGACGTGGGACAGGGTGAGGCTGGGCGAGGGAGGAGACCAGAGGCAATAAGGACGGGATGTCAAGCTGTTTCAGCTTTTTAATGTGGCTCTTTCTTCATTGTGATCACAGGGACGGTCGGGTGCCCGTGCATGTGTAACTACCCACACAGGCACACGCAGGTTTACAAGCGTACACGTGCCTGCTTCTCTGCCTGCACACACGGGCACGCAGCTGCACACACACTCATTTCTCATTTTAATGGTGAAAATTAGCCACTTTTCAAGGCTTGGAGCTCTCAGACCACTACATCCACCAGACTCACTCCAGCCCAAGCCACCTACAGACAGGGCTGTACTCCTTTGCCTTCAGAAATAGACTACAAAACCAAGAAAGGAGATGTCAGTAACACACAACTGCTCTTACAATTCTCTCCTAACCCAAACCCACCAACCGCTTGGTACCACAGCAGTTTGCAGGTCTCCCTTTATAGTACTCCCTCCCAGCTCTCTGAGGTCTATCAGAGCATCCAAATGGCTAAAAGCTGCTTCAGGGTGTGTCCCCTGAGGCTGTCAAAGGTTTGAGTTAGAGACATCACAGCACTGCCACAACCCTGTAAGCAACTCCCATGAGATACTGATGCTGTCAAAAATAAATCAAGCCTTCTTCCTCAAGGCTGAGGAAGGAACATGCACTTGCATAGCTACAAGCACTGGTATAGTTGTGCCCATTCAGGTATTCCCAACCCACTAAAAACAGTCTGGATCAGACCAGCATTCCCAAAATTCAGTGTTTTTCCTCAGTTTCCTGTGTTAAAAGCCTAAGAAAGACTCAGAACATAATCCTGCTCTAAGCAGTTAGGAAAAAAAAAAATGCTCATAAGGAAAACTGCCTTCCACATCCCAGTGCTCACATTGCCTATAATAAACATTTAAATATTTCCAGAATCCTATACTGTTCTCAACAGTTACCTTTCTTGAATATTTATGTACACATAAATATACACACATTTTCTATAGAACCATAGGTTAGGATTGGAAAGGACCTTAAGATCATCAAGTTCTAACCCCCCTGCCATGGGCAGGGACACCTCACACTAAACCAGGTCACCGCTCTGCCCAACCTGGCCTTAAACACCACCAGGGATGCAGCATTCACAACCTCCCTGGGCAATCCATTCCAGTGCCTCACCACCCTCACAGTAAAGAATTTCTTCCTTATATCCAATCTAAACCTCCCCTGTTTAAGTTT
>JBCJKH010054154.1:0-12457 GCA_039877255.1 Loriculus beryllinus
CTTGGAGCAAGCTGCTCCAGTGGAAGGGGTCCCTGCCCGTGGCAGGGGTTGGAACTGGATGAGCTTTAAGGCCCCTTACAACCCAAACCAGCCTGGGATTCTGTGACTGTCTACCACTTGGAGGGGAAGGCTTGTAGCTGGGTGTGGATGGGAGACACTGTGATGCAGCAGGGCCTGCCCAAGGGCTGTCGGGGACAGACTGCAGCCCAGAGTCCTGGCCATCTGCCTGGAGCTTGGTTTCATCCACAAGAAACACACCATTGACAGCCTGAGACACCCCAGGCAGAGCCGCAGTGAAGGGTGAAGTGAAACCAGCCCTGTAAGAAACACGTTTTCCTTTTCTCTCTAGAAACTGAGCTGAGAGTGCCAAGTTATTGCAGTTCTTGGGAAAGTGCAACTTCTCTCCCCCCATTATCGTTCCCAGTGGCTTCCTTATGGTGTCATTGCTCAATGATCCCACAAGTGCTTAAGGCCCAATCCAGCCATCCCCAAAGAACAGGACGATGGTCCCACTGATGTCAGCAGAAGATTAAATGGGCTCTCCAGATGTACCATTAGAAAGCTAACGATGCCACGAGTTTCTGAGCTCAGCATCTTCAGAAAGTGCCTGCTGCAAATCCGGCATCCAAATTCCACTTGTCTAACTGGGCACCAAGCAGTTCTTGGCCACATACACAACCAGATCTTAATTTTAGGAAGCAATTCTCTTCTATAACAGGAAGATGAACTCCCTGACTCAGTTCCTCAATTCCCTATATGGAAAAATGCCTACATGCCTTTGCTTTTGGGATGCTGAATGTGTGGTTTGCTGCCTCCTTACCTGCCCTTCTGGCTGCAGACAATTTGCAGCACATGATGTTATTTTTAGCATCCTTTCAATGGGTGACGACAAGGTGCAGTGTGTAGTGTCACTTTTAGCACAAGTACTTTGTCAGGGTTCAAAAAATAAGTAATAGTAAATAATAAGAAGAATGTGCATTCATACTGGTGGACTAAGTCAATAGCAAAGACTTAAACTAATCAGTGTTTAATGAAGTCAGTGCCTAATACTGCATTAGCCACTCTATCTGTATAAGAAAAGATTCCTATTTTTCACAACTCCTGGTCTTAGCTTGAGAGTTCAGCTCAGAATTAAAGCCTTCCTGGTACTTACAAGCTAATGAAATCAAAATAGCCTGATGGACAAGAAGCAAAGCATGTTACGGGTTAAAATAATACAAGAATCTATTTTTTTCCACTGTGTTGTGATCCATAAAAATCACCCTGAGCCTTTCCTCTTTCTTCTCTGCCTGTGAAGCCAATTGCTTTGATTGCAGTGATATGAGCTTGCTGAAATGACTTGCCCTTGCTTGTGAAGCAAATGGAACATGCTAATAGAACTTATCGCATTACCGGATGCAAAAGTGCCATAGCTCATTACTTTAAGATAAAAGGATATCATTGCAGACGGGAAGCAGAATTGACTTTCTGAGGCCCGACTTGATGATGATTTAATCAACTGCTCTCTTTCACTTCTCATCTCTGCGCCTGTCGGTTTCACAGGTGCTGTTAAATGAGACACTCAGAAAGTGAGCGGAGGGAAAGAAATTGCTGTCATTACTTTTCAAGAAAGGAGGTATGCAAATTTTCGACAGAAAGATTGCGTTCATAATGGGCCTGGTAAAATACAAGGATCATGCTTGACAGGTGAGGGCAAGTCATTTGTATGTCCTTAAAGCGAAGCAACCACCCTCATTTAGAAATTGTGCTCGATAAGAGAAGCTACAAATGAAACCCAGGCAATGGCTGAGAAGCAGTAAGCAAACCTTTGAAGACTTTGCTATTGCAGATCTGCCTTCAGCAGGTGCCTGGCGTGTCTTCACACATGCCTATTCCTAACTGCCAGATGGCCAAAGTTTGACCTCAGGATCTCACAGAGAATGCCTCTTAAATGGTTTTTTACTGTCAGTTTTGCATTCACAGTCTGGAGTCTGAGAGCTTCTTCCTTTCTTCATCACTGCCAGAAATAGAAATTACAAGACACAAAAACTAAGTGAGCGTCGGGTTAACTTTGAAAGCAGAATCAATAGGTTGAAGGCAACAACATGTTTTCTTCTGCATGCAACTATTACACACCTAGGAAGTGCAGAGCTTACGGTTCATGCAGCCAGGTGAGAAGGGAGAATAATAATCCACAAAAAGGGTTGTGGCAGGAGTCAAAAAGGTTGAAAAGACACTTTGACAGGGCCCGAAGGAACCTGGGGTCCTGTGTGACGTCAATGCAAGAAGAAAGGGTAAGGAGACAGTAACTGAATGTTCTGTTGACCTGATGGAAAAGTTCTGATATTCCAAAATTAGAAGTTAAAAAGGCACAACAATTGAGATGATGAATTATGTACAGCCTAAAACCACTCTATACATCTATGATGGCTATTGAGCTGCTTGGATCATTTTAAAATGGGGAAATGAGAACTAGCAAAGCTTTTATTGGTGTCAATCTGCTTTTCAATCAGAGATTGATAGTCAGCCACAGCAAACAGGCTCCCTGGGGACTCCACTGTATGCAATGGATACAGCAGTTTGTCATAAAAATGTTGACATTTGTCTCAGATAACAGCACAGGACTTAAATATAATTAATGTCATGAATATTTAGAATTAACCGAGAAACAGCCAGGAACTACTGACACAAAGGAAGCCTGATGCAGTAGAAAAGGATATAAATAAGAACAGCCACTGTATTAATTCCACAAGCAGGTGCATTTTAAGAATGTAAAATATTCTTCCCCAAGATACACATTTGGCTCAAACACTCCCATACTTATGAAATGCAACTATCGGATCTCTCAGCTGACCTTTCCCTGTGTGTCAGGTTCTTAACTCTCCACATCCACCTAACTGGTTGTGAACCACTCATGCTCTTTGGATCTGACTCACCTCTCACCAAAAATACTGCATTGTAGCTTGAAAAGCAACATGACGGAGGAAAGAGAGCTTCGGGGAAGGGCTCGAGAGACACCCCTCTGTCACGGGCTATTACTATCACCCCAGGCAAGTCATTTCATCTCTTCTGCCAACCCTCCACTTTTCATCTATTTGGGCTGTTAAAGGCTATGCTCTTTAGGATTTGGTTGCTTCTCACTCTATGTGTTAATAAAGTGTGCAGGACAACAAGGCATTTTTCTCAGAGAATTCTGGTCTTAGTAAATAGAAGAAATAAAGAAGAAGAAAGCATTAAGACTTGGGTTAGGCCCTAGACACATCAAGCCTATTTTCAATATAGATCTCAACCACCAGCTAAACGCCATGACTTATAGCAAATTCTATCACTTCAACTGAAAAAAATCTCATTTTTAATTACAGAAATGTACACAGAGAAGCAGCAATAAAAGACTGATAACACTGCGTGGGGGTTGTTCTCTTGTAGAGGCTGCAGCAACTCTGAGCACAAAATGGCTACAGAAATGACATGAAGAGAGATGCAACTGGTTTGTGAGATAAAACAGCTGTAGAATAGGATTTGGAACTAAAATAAAGACTAAAAGTCACCTTTTCTTTCCCAAACAAGACCTGTTCAGCATTTGAGCTCTGTTTCTTTACATTAGGCTAACCAATTTAAACTGAATTGTATAAATAATAATAATAATTCCGCAAACAATTGATCCTCAGGGAGAAGACCTTAACAGCTGAGCTATAAACCTCTGAACATTGGATTTTAATGGATACTAAAAAACTCTTAACTAAGCCCTATAAATACAACCTGAAACAAAATGATTTGTGTTGCAAGCTGTTTGCAAACTCCCATAAATGTTCCTCATTGTCATAATCCAGAAAAATAACTCAGACTGTGTTCTCAGCCCTGTAAACTGGCTTCTATGTTGTGGCTTCATTCCCTTTTCCACTCTCTGGTTTATAATTCATTACTCACACAGTTGTTATATATTATTATTATTATTATTTATTGCTGCCTCTATCATTTTCCTACAATTGATAAATTGTCTGTGCTAGACCTGAGGGAAGAGAAGGATCATTCTAAATCTAGAGCAAGTAAATAGGAATTGTAAAGACAATGGCACACTTTGGCCTGGCTGCCTCAAATTTCCTGTTTTGACACACATGATGTTATAATTTGGAATCTGAAATCTCTTATTAGGAAATTAATTCATTATGAGTTTTTCAGAATGCTGCAATTAGAATAACAATTTAAAACAGGGGTTGTACTTCTCTATTTAAAGGTAAGCATAATCGTATATCCCTGATTTATCAGCTGGACTCAACCATTTGTTATTCCTCAAGCAGCACTCTCAGTGCTCAATAACATGGTTCCACACAGGAGCTTCCATAAGAGCCAAACCTCTGTCTTAGGAGCATTTCTTATGTATAAAGATGCACTGTGGAAAACCAGGCCTTTGGTTTGCCACCAACGTGCTTCTGGCAGGGATATAAGTAAATGTTTGGGGTTTTTTCCACTGCTGTATTAATCTACCACTAGACTAAGGTGATAAAAACACCTGTATCATAAGTGATAGCAGACACTCCATGACTGTTATCAGCAGTGGCAAATTACCTGGCACAGCATACAGGCATGGTATTGCTTTGAATACCTGACTTTTAGCAGAGTGAAATTATCCTTGTCCAGGCAAGTCTTGGAAAATGCAGGAGTTTTGCCAATAACGACTGTGTTCAGGCAGGGCTGTAGTTTACACAGCAGCGAGTGTTGCTAGGACAGCCCATGTGCTCCTTTCTCAGCAGCAATGGTACTGAGACCCACAGAGATAACCTCTTCCAAAGGGGAATCCCTGTAAGGGCCAGGAGACACCCCAAATGTCCCCCTCCTGCAGTTCTGATCCAGCCCTGCTGCAACAACCCCACAACGACATGGAGCTGCTGGAGTGGGACCAGAGGAGGCCATAGAGATGCTGTAAGGGCTGGAGCAGCTCTGCTCTGGAGCCAGGCTGAGAGAGCTGGGCTGGGGCAGCCTGGAGAAGAGAAGGCTCCTGAAGGGGAGACCTGAGAGCAGCTCCGGTGCCTAAACTGGATGAGCTTTAAAGTCCTTTCCAACCCAAACCTATGTCAAAACACAGGACTTCCCACTACATCTTTTGTCAAGGAAGAAGGAACGCACTGAAACAGAAGCGACGTGTCTCACAAAACAAGTCTGGGAATATAGGAAGCCAGGGGAGGCCTAGAAGAAACAGAAGCTTCATGTATGCGTCTGATCTTTGCGGTCACCACTATCCCAAAGGCAAAAATCCACACTGGATTTTTGTCTGTATGATCCCAGAAAACCACCTGCATCTTGAACAGGGACCATAAAGGAATTTTATGCTGCTCAGCCTGTGCTATACAGCTTTGAGACAGATCAGGTAGAGCTTGAAAATTCACTGCTTCCTCCAGAGATGCTCTCTATGAATACAAAGCTCAGGAATTTCACAGGAGACTTTTCAGTGAGGTAGAAGCTCCCTTTAATTTATAGACAGTAGACACCAAATGATTGGAAGTTCAATTCTCATCTCTTTTGAAAATTTAGTAATAGGAAGGCTCTGAGATTTCAAACACGCTCTCCACAAAAACCTCTGCAGGCTTTATCTTCAGTCTAAAAAGAAAGGGAATAACAAGATGCAATGGGTAAAAGTCAGATGAAGTTGGGCTACTGCATATTTCAAACATGGGGAATAATTTATTATTAACTTAAAAACAGGGCAAATCTTCCCTAACTGGAAAACTGTACTGAAAACTTAAAACTCTTGCCTAAGTGCTGTGCCCTCGCTCAGTCAGTTCAGTACTGTACTCAGGGCAGTACAACTAATTAGCAGAGACGATATGGCCTGCGTTGTACAGGAGGTCACAGCAGATCATACCCTCATTGCCTTAAATAATGGGAATCTATAAAGCCCTGAACATCCACATCTTTCCACTCTTACTTCCATGGCTCGCTCATTCATGCCTTGGATCTCCTATAATACAGCAATTGAGGCCAACTCCATGCATCCTGAAGACACCCTTCATGGTGGGACAGTTGTGAAGGGCTGTGGATGACCACTGAACTCACTGCCAAACCAGGAGGGTTTCTCATCTCCCAAAACCAGTGGGTCCTGCCAGCTCTGACAGTGACTTTGGTGTTGATGTTACTGTGTATGTCACATTTTATTCTTGTTCCCAGGATTCATTTTTCTCATGCTGCAGGAACAGCACTTCTTTAAGACCCATTTCAGCTTTGCTACTAAGCTCAACTACCTTTTTTTGAGTAATCAATAAAAAAGTCTGCTACACGAGGACACTGTGATTCACAAACACAGGAAAAGAAAGAGAACGATGCAAAGCCATGTGTGGATGCAAAGGACTGCTGGGAGGGGGGAAATAAAAGGACTATGAGAAGAATCTGAACAACCAATTTAATCCTGGAGGAAAACGCAGCAGAGCTCTCCTGCGTGGCAGCTATCATAAAAAGATGCGGGAGAGATCTACAGGAAATTCAATACCAAATCTAAAATGTACACCAGTGGGGTCCTTCAGAGGAAGGGAGAGGGAGGGAGACAGAAGTTTCTCATAAAGCATTACAGAAGGCAGCCTCACATTTTGCCTCAGAGCTCTTAAAATAATTATTAACATGCAAGGGAGAGATGTTAGCAGGCACCTCTGAACTGAGGAATACTTTGATACATGCATTGGATTCACTCTCTTCCCCTCCATAGCCAACAGAAGAGAGCTGGAGAGCAGGTTTGCTTCCTTCAATCATTTTTTGTCAATACACACAAACCTTGTTTAGTTTAGGTTCTCAACCTTCTTACTGAGCAAGGAGAAAATGAAGGCAGGCGAGGGCTGTGATTCACTGGAAGTTGCACTCAGGAAACTGGATCCATACTCCAGCAATATGAAACCAACACTACCCAACAGGAACATGCCCTTGTCCTCACACAACCGGTACCTAATTCCCAGCTGGAAGGACTCTACCCAGTTACCAACACCAAACACAATGACCCAACTCAACTAGAACAAATGACTGTGAAGGGAACCACCTGACTCACTCATTTTCCCTCCTATGAGGGCTGGTTTCAGTAACTCACGAGTACAAGAGATGTGTCTCCTCCACCTCAAACCTGGCTGTACATGGCCATGTAAGGGTACTCCTGAGCTGTAGACTCTTTAATCATTTGCACTTTTGCTTTTAATGGGAAGCAATAACTGGCTATTGTGATGCTTCTGGGCAAATGCCTCGTACTTGGCAAAATGAGCAAGTGTAGCCAAAAAGACAGAGTGTAAACAACACTCCCTGAACTACTGGGGAACATCACACTCAAACGCCCCGCATACTGGTGCCTTCCTTCCCAAAGCCTCATCCTCCCCTAAGACCTCAAAGGGTTAAGCCTGCAAATTGCCTTGCTGTGCTTCTGGGACAGCATGAAGGATGGCTGCCATTGCCACGGTCAGATATGACAGCGCCAATTTGATGTGCTGCCATCAAGGGCCTTCTAAGAGCCGAGCGCCCTGATGGTTTTGTGATGCGAACAGTCGCATCGCAAAATGGTTTTCCTCTCCCGCTGCCTCTGCTTCCATCTGCTGCTGGGCCGAGGCACAGCCGGCTGCCTGCCTGTCACAGCATGTATTAAAATTAGCTGGGGAGGAGGCACTCAGTTGTGCTAATTACATTTTAATCATTGGAAATGTGTTGGCAAATCAAGCCTTGATTGCCATCTCGGAGTCTGTCTCCTCCAGCAGAGTGAAGGGGCTGTCTGCATTAGCCGGGGCCTGCTGGGCCCAGTTCTTTCACAGAAGATAGAATATGGTGCCTGCTGGCCCACCACTGAGACTGCTTTGGCACATTATTAAAAAGCCACAAGGCTTGTTTCAAATCATCACTGTGTGAGCTCTGCTCATTCGCACATCCCTGGGTACTCCAGCCACTTGGTACTTTTAACTATATCTTTAGTTTACCTTGTGGGCTAAGAAACAATCTTGCATGTGTGGGTGAAGGAAGCCAGAGCTTTTTTGCAGCTTGTGGGGTTGGGAACGGAGCCGGTTGTCAAAACGCCTTCCTTGTCAAGCTGTAACGCTGCACTGAAGAGCATCCCAGAATAACCAGGGCTTGTACAGCCCCCACTTTGCCATAGGAAAGTTCAGTACAAGTCCTGGTTTGGTCAGAGCGATGGAGAAGTCCTTCCTCATCCCTCAGTCAGCAGGTCCAAGGAAACTGAGTCACTGAGTACTCTCAGGCCAGCCAAAGCTTGTAAATCATGCTTGGAGAGGAGCAGAAGCAATGGTGAGGGTCCCCTTTAATCCTCTGATTAAACGCTCATATGCAGATCCTAACATGAGCACGCTGGATGAGCACAGAACGATGAATTTTCAAGCCCTTTCCCCAGCCACATTTGAAATAACTTCTTGTTTTTCAAATCAATACAGGAAAGCTTCCAGAGCAAGCAACTTGAACCAAAAGCAGAAAGAGCCAGCATCTCTCAAATGTCAGACTATGCAAGCTTAACAACACCAGCAGCATCTACCACCTGCAAACCCCTACCAAAAACCATGCCAAAACGACGGATATTTAGAAATTTGAGGAATTCTCTCTCCAATCTCTCTTTTACAGCATTCAAATACTACCCCTAAGCATGAAACTATTCCCGTTGCTTACACGAATTGGGTCTCCTAAGGCTGAGTTTTGAAGAGTGGCAGGGCCAGACTCACAAGGGCTCTTTGCTTTGGAAAGCCAAATTTCAGGACAGCCGGATCCATAGTAAGACCCCAAAGCAAGCAGCAGGTTCCCAAAGCACTCGGCAGTCAGCAATGCGTATTGTCACCCCAGAGTTGAAAGCTCTAAGATACCTTCCTAGACTCAACACTTCTGTCAGCCTGAGCAGTTCAATGACTCCAATGGTAGCAAAGTACTGAAGCTGTTAACTTCAACCTCGCTCCTTTCCCTTCCTAGTGAAGGTAAAATGCAACCACCAAGTGAAGCCAGCCAAGGTTTCTGCTTGGCTGTTTCTGTGTTCCCACATACGTGGCAGCAGGGACTCCGCAGCAGGAGCGCGAGTGAAGAATCAAGCACATGTAATCCACGTATCAGCTTCCAACCCCTCCTGAAATCCCTGTAATACTCCCCTTATTAGTATGTGCAAGTGGATTTTTCGTTGTTCATTTATTGCACCTCACACACGGCCATACAAAGGCATGATAAAGTTATAAAGGCTCAAGTACCCAAGGCGTTCGTTCAGAGGAAAGCTATTTTTACAGCCCCTGAGAGGAGGCAGACTTCGGTGCTTTCTTTCTTTCTTAAACAATTACATTGTCACTGAATGCAATGTTTTCATGACTATCATATAATGGAACTTAAAACTGATCATTTCATAGCCCTAGCAATAATGATAAGGGTTTGCAAATACCACAGAGAGAGGCTATGGTGTCCTGTCATACAGCAGCTGTATTGCACAGATTGAATCTGAAACAAAACAGTGAAGATATACATGTGTTCTAGGATAAAACTTAATATCCACCTTATTAGGCTGGGAAAAAATAGACACTAAAATCTGGCTGATATGCATTAAAACAAACAGGGTCAATTTGTTTACTTAAATTGGTTTATAAGAACATTTTTGTTCTTGATTAACTTGATAGTTTTAAATTTAAATCATCTCATCCTTTTTTGGCATTTTTAATACGAACATTACACAAAAAATATGGTTATTGGACATAAATGAGACATAGTTTTCATTCAGCACATTTAATTTTATTTTGCCTTTCAAATAAGGGATAAGTATATTTGTATTTGCATGAAGGCTCCAGTGGTCCCAAGCACCAATAACTGCACTTCTGAAGGAAGTTCCTTCTCTAAGAGGCATGTGAATATGTGTATCCACCAGGAGCACAGGAATGGGCTGGGATTTCAGATGCTATGAGTTAGGATGTAATGATGGACCATTTTGCACTCTGTTAGGTGTGAGCTCCTAAAACCAAACACCACCAAGCCACAGGACAACCTGGGCTTTCTTGACAGAACTTCAGGGTGTTTCAAATGGGGCTTAGGCCTCTCTCTTAATAGTGGTGCTGCCCATCATTATTCACAGTACAAAGACTGGGGAGAGGACATCTGTAAGTTGGACAATAACAGAATATTTGATGGAAATCACCAGAATAAGAAACAGCTGCACTTTAGCTTACAGTCACAAAAATCTAAGGAATATCTCAATTCTGTGTATGATCTAAAGGAACGCAATACATATTCCTCTCTGTCCCCCAAATCCATCCTGTTTCATTACGTTTGGGAAAATAAAATTCTCTTCATTGCTGAGCGTTTGGTATTTACCAAGGAGAACAACTGTGACTGTGCATGGTCACTGCTCTAAGACATGTTGGGGGATAAAGGGAGATGTACAATACTAGATTTTTTCAATACCAGATACATAACAAGCATGTTGAGCTTTATTTCTCCATTTTCTAAGTGAAATTAGTATCTATGCTCCTTTTGTAAGCTCTCTCCAATGGTAAAACCTAAATAAAGGAGCAAATGATACTCTTTAATCCTTGATAAGGAGTGCAGTACACTGACTGAAGCAGAACTTCCCCCAAACTGTACTGGCCTCATCCTGAACTGCTTCTTCTGTATTTGTTCTACTCAGGCAGAACACACGTGGCCCTTCATTATCTTCTGTAACCCACATAAATAATTGGTGAAGAAACGCGAACAAGTGCCCTGTGGTGTTTAGGACCCTATTCAGCTGGAAAATTAGACAGCCTCCTGAGGCACATGAGCCCTCAAAGGCCACAGAAGCCAGCATATCTGCTCAGCAAGAAAGGTCAGCCGAGCACATGACTAGGAGGAGATAATAAAGGAAACATTTACCAGCTCTGAAGCAAAAGCAGCAAAGAACCCATCTTAACCCCCAGGTATTTGTCTGTCTCCCTTCTGCTGCCCTACAGTATAGCCTTGGAAGGAGAAAGTCTTCTTAAAATACTTCACCTCAGCTAAAGCATACAGCAGCCCTTAAGCTTTCAGCATCGCCATCCGGAGGAGATGATCTCTGCCTCTTAACTGGGGAGGGCCTAAGGACGCTGCTATCCACAGATAAAAGGCAGTCTTGAGTATGTTTCTCTTTGAGACACCTAAACTACATGCCCAAATCCTTCCTTGGAAAACCAGACAAAATACAAATACAGAAAGTGCAGAATATAGACAAGAAAGCGTTTTATTTTTCACATGAAGAGCAAACCAGCCATTCTCTGAGGCAGCATAAAGCCCTTGCAAGCCTTTGCTCTCTACTCATCATTCAGCTTGCGCATCATCCAAGTCACGTTGCTAAACATCATCTAATTATTTCTGTTATTGACCCTTCATGCAGTCCTTCTGGCTGTTTCTATCTGAAACCACAAAGACATCTTATATTCAGGGATTTCCATGGGGTTTATTGCAAAGTGGAAATGAAATCCCAAATTTGCACCCTCCAGTGTTACTGTTACAGAAACTCCACTTCTGCAGGAGCCACACACTGGAAATCCAGAGGCACCACAGGTAAAAGGTGCTTTCATTGAAGAGTACATAGAGAAATAAGCTGCTTCCTATCAGCAAATACAGTCTTTATCTTTGGCGTAACATTTATAAAGCTTGTTCAGGAAAAAAATGTGTTAAATCTTTCATCAGGCTACAGACACTTTATTTGGAGTCTTCGCAGAAACCCAAAGTAGTGCCATAAGGTGCCTGGAATATTAGCCAAGATAAAACCTTCAGGGCCATGCACGCTACTGTTTTCAAATCTGTTCTTTCATCTGATGTGCCAGTCGAAATTACTTCTGCAACATGGTCAGAACCAACCTGGATGGATTTATAATGCTTGCAATTGCTGTGGGCATATTTTTGTGAATTGCCTGGAGACAAACAGCTAATTCTCTTTAGATTGTGCGAATTGCTAATTCTTATGCATGTCGTGTGTTTTCCAAGTGGCATGTTTAGACAAGAAAATTGCAGAATATTCCTGATGTCACCAGAGCTCTGTGCTTAGAAAGCCACAGCAATGCAGGACCAGTGTCCCTTTACATATCTCAGTATAGATACAACGCGTCATCTTAACTTACACAATACTTTCACCTTTTCTCACTATACGCCTGCCTGCATAAAAGGGGTGTCAAATAATAAAGACCAAGTTACCAATTATGCTAATGCAACATAACTACTTGTGCGAGCAAAGGAATCAGATGCGGGCTTTTTACTTGCTCTACTTAAACAATTGGAATAAACAGGGTAAGTGTCATCTTTTGAGTCAATATGCCCAGTTGAGTTTCACGACATCTAATCTCCATTGGCATTATTGTACTATGGCCAACAAGCCCACCCCCCAAAGTCTTCCTTGCAGTGTTTTGTGTTGGAAGGGACCTTAAAGCTCATCCAATTCTCACCCCCTGCCACAGGCAGGGACACCTTCCACTAGAGCACAGCTTGCTCCAAGCCCCTGTGTCCAACCTGGCCTTGAACACTGCCAGGGATGGGGCAG
>JBCJKH010054158.1:0-18832 GCA_039877255.1 Loriculus beryllinus
GGCCAAGTCAGCTGAATATTGCTTTTCTAAAGATAATAGCATTTTTACGTATTATTTCTTAGAGCTTTTTGTGCCTCTTCTATCAGAAAAAAGATGGTATTGCTCATGCAATGTTGCACCTTCACTGCTACTTTTGCTTCCAAGTTCCCCAGCATCTGAGCAGAGGGTGAAACAGACTGGGGGGACATTCTGCTTAGATGATTTAACTAATCTCATGCAAACGGACTTGGCAGTCTTGGTACCCATCATGCTTTCACCTACATAATGGCCAAGTCAGCTGAATATTGCTTTTCTAAAGATAATAGCATTTTTACGTATTATTTCTTAGAGCTTTTTGTGCTCGCACACTGAAAAACAGCTCCAGCTGAAGAATAACTGGTCAGTATACTTAGTTTCTGTCCAGGTAATAATGCATCCTCCTTCCATGTTAGCTCAATAGAATATGATGATGACAGAACATCATTAACATGTCTATTTTTTCCCCCCATTTCTTACTGTCAGCATGTGGAATAGAAAACTGCAGTTAAACTTTTAATATAAATCAGAAAAGATATAATGATAAAAGTTTATATCTGCCTGCCTGCATTATCCTGCATTTGAGAAGCAGGAAGGATTCTGCAGACAAGACAAAAACCAGAAGAATTAGTTTAAAACAAAACCATAAACTTGCCTTTCCTGATATGAATTTATGTGATTTACTGATTTTTGAGTCCAGAGGAAAAGAATAACAAAACAACAACAAAGACTATCTGTATAGTTTCCTTTGTTAAAAGAAGCAAACCCAAACCATTCCATAATGGTAGTAGAGGAGTTGTGAGCTCCTCTTTCACATCTTTCACACATTCTCAAGTTAATTTTTTGGCAATAAAATTACCCCAATGTACCTTATCTCAAGGAACCAGGGCTGATTATGATAATGAACGCTGGTGATTTTTCTGTCTTTGAAGCCGATCAGGTGTTGCTCTGGCCCACACTCAGTGGAGCTTTGGGTGACGTGGTCTAGTGTGAGGAGTTCCTACCCATGGCAGGGGTGCTGGAATTAGATGGCCTTAAGGTCCTTTCCAACCCAAACCAGTCTACAATTCTATGATTCTCTGAGCAGACCAATATAAAAAGAGTTCTGAGCAAAGGTGGGGATTTCAAATCTGAGACCAAGGGACCTGGAGAATTCGTCTGGAGGGAGTGCAGTCAGTCAGATATGAGATGACAATCAGCTTATCCCCCCCAACCAGAACCATTACTTGGAAAAGCTGCAGAACTGTGGCACTTGTAATAGCATATACCAGAAAGCCACTTGGACTTGCATGTAAGCAAGTCCAGTATATCAAACACGGAATGATAACAGACTTACAAAAAATTAAAGCACTTGATTTTTGTAACAACCAGCCTTTAAGTTATGCTATTGAGAGAGCAGTTTGAGTATTGATCTCTGTACAATCAACATTTTGATGTTGATTTGGGAAGTTCCTGCTAATTTTGGCAGTTGCTGGTTTATATCCAAGATTCATGCATTACAGAAGCATGAAGTCTATTTTGATGCTTTAAACAGGTATGAAGAAAGCTCCAATCCTCCCTTCCCTCTAACTACAAAAGCCTGGCTACTTTCATAGTAGTTGTATGTCATGCTGTTTGATCATTGTTCAGTGTCTTTCAAGCTATTCCCATTAGGAAGAGAAATTGCTGAGAGATTCAGGTATTTTTATGCAATTTTGTTGATTTGGAAAAAAAAAAAAAAAAAGGAAAAAAAAGAAAAAAAGAAATACAAAAGCCTTGAAGATAGCCTGAAATAAGTCAGAGATAATTTATCATTTTCTTGCCTGCTCTCAAACCTGTAAAGAGATTTTTCAGCCATTCTCTCTGGATCATATTTCCAACTTATTTCTGTCTCTGGGACTTTCCACATAATTTTTGCTGCTTGTTTCCTGGCTCTGGAAAATATATGCTCCATTAACAGTATCTTATTGCTTAGATCTGAAATTAGGCCCTAGAATAATCTTTTCACCATCCTTTTCTGTTTCTTGTTATTTATCCAGAGCCTATGTTTTTGGCACTGAATCCACATCTTTAAAGGGAGATCATTGTCTTCCTGCATGTCTCCTGAACGAAAGATGCCATCACATTGACATGCTTTAATTAAGCCTCTCCAAACCACCATGAACTTCAGACATATTTTAAGAGTGATATTATCAGCAGAGGTAAAATAAAGAAAACAAAATAAATTATAGAGTCAAAAAGCTTCCCAAAAAAGCAAAGAACATGCAACAATAGTGTGTACTGCTCTGTGGTAATGCAAAAGCCCACTGGGATGTTTCTGAAGATTGAGTGCTTGAGTGAATGCCTGATGAATGCAGAGCAGCCATTGCTTTCAGGTATCCGGTGGAAGTGGAAAAGGTAACTCAAGAAGCACATAAAAACACTCCTGCATCGTTATGTGGAGTCCCAACCAATTTCATTGAATGGCCCCGATTCGGACCTTCAACTTTTGCTTAACAGTTGTGGTTCAGAGCAGCTTTTTCCACCTCCAGCTTCAGAAGCTTTCAGATGTACTGTAATAAAGTGGCTTGTGATGAAGCAAAGTTACTAACAGGATCCCTGGTGGGTAATGTGAGGCCAGTGCAAGATGAAAGCTGGAGAAGAGTTCTGAGTTACTGGAAAACAAAAACAGTTTGTTGGGAGATTGGGGGGTTTGGCTGGTTTTGGCCCAATTCTTTTTCCAATTAAGCCATTTAGTGAAAGCAATATTTGGCCAAAGCAGAATGAGATTTTCACAGAACAACAATAAAATATTCAGTATGTATGCTCCCAAAAACTTGAAATAAAACAGAACAAAACATTGTTCTGAAAGGGGCAGACTAGTCTGTTGCTGGAATACCTCTATTTTTCCCCTAAGTTTGAGAAATGCTGGGCAACTCCCACTTCATCAACAGGAGCTGGGGATGCTCTATCTGTGACAAGCTCTGGCCTGTTCACAGTCCTGCTTACTGCTGCCATCCTGATTTAAGTATTATATGAGAAAGCTTTTTCTTCTATAAGCTCTCTTAGGCAGACTGTGGCACTCCAGGTCACTTAAGCACATGTTTAACAGAAGTGCACTAGAGGTTTCTTGAAATTAAGAGAGGACCTGACACTGCCCCACCACAGTCAGCAGAGCCAGGTTGTTTGAAGTTAAGAACATACTTAAGTGCTATGCTGTATCTTTGCCCAAACTGTCTATGTTTCATAGTTAATCATTTATCATGCTGCTTATGTGCTGGTAGTTATGCTTCAGTGTGCAAATATGTAAATTGCTTTCATAAAGCTCCGCACAACAAGCACAAATAATGCTTTCTCAGCCCTTTACAGGAGTTATCCAGTCCTGTGACATCTGAGATAGATCAAACAGCACTTAGAACTGGCAAGAAAGTTACTTCTCCAGTAATTAGACAGAATCATTACCTTGTTCCTCTTCTTAATAATGAGGTGCATTCACATACTTGCAAAATCAACAAATAAATAACACCATTTAGCTCTAACCTGACAAGTATCACACGTTTTGCCTTTAGGAGCGTGTACATTGATCCATCTTACACACACGGTGAGTGAGAAAGGGAACAAGCTGTCAAAGGCATGATAAGCACATTTGCGTAACTGTGACACAGATGAAGTTAAATAACTGCCTACAAGGAGGATATGTGCAATGGATCACAAGGTAACTCTCCCAAAAACAAATGACCATTTTGATTTTTCTTTCTTTCACTGAGGTTAACTGCTGTGAACTACAAGGGAATGCCACTTCCACTTACCTGTGCCCTGCTGCTTTGTATTCCGAAAGCTCACAGCTCCTTTTTTCACAAAGAATTAAAATTGCCAAGAGGAGAGCAAATATAGTTACTGCCATTCCGTTCCAATATATTGTATTGGAATGATAGGCGGCAACAGTGCCTTACTGAAATAGAGCCTTAAAATACAATTAGCTGCAGTCCTGTAAATTGCAGAGCCAGTTACTCTGCACTCCTGCCTGTGGGGCCTTCCGTGCATCCACTAATAAAAAGACTGCTTTTCCCCAGACATGAGGTACTTTTGCAAGAAATGAGTACCGGGAAGGAGAAATGATGGACTCTGTTCCCTTGCTCTGTAGAGCAATTTTGGTAGAAATTTTTTTTGCTGTCAAGAAAGCTGCCTGGAAAGAAAAAAAATGCAGTCAGTCACTTTTCCTGAGAGGAAGCCTGAGCACTTCTCAGATTGAATCATATTAAAATGAATTAATGCTGACAGCTGGGCTCCCAATCATTAACTGAAAAAAAACCAAACTCCAAGCTGTAAGCATCATAAAAAAAAGTCCTAAGCAAACAAACAAAAGCAGCAAACCAAGTGAACGGGCTCTCCCATGAAAGACAGGTTCCCATCATGACCTACCAAACAGGAAGGAGCTCGTCTCCTGAACTGTCCTAGGCCTGGGCACTGACTCTGCAAATGCTTCTGCCACAGAGCCAGGCTGGAGGTGGGGTCCTGGGCACGCAGACATAGGTGGAGGAGCAGGGGCAGGAGGGACTTGCTGACAGCCACACTCAGGGAAGAAATCTGAGGCAGTGTGCTCTGCGTGACTGGCGGGGAAATAAAGTCCCAGGAAATGGAGAAGCCTGGGACAACGTTTTGGCAGGTTGTGTTCCGTTCACATCCCAGATGAAGATTTGGCCAGCATCCCAAACACCGGGAGGTTTTCCTTCACTGCGTAACTCTTTAAAAATCACATGCGCATTTTCCTTTGTACTTTCGGCTTTAAACACCAGCCAATCGCCAACTTAAAGTACATCAAGTAAGTCTGAAGCATTTTAAACAAATTACAATGTGTCAATGTGGGTTAGAAGAGATGCACAAAGATACTGCTTGCATGAAGAGAATGCATGGCAGTGAAACAGATATTTTCCTTTCACAATAGGTCAGATATAACAAGCTTCCTCCGCAAAGCCCATGATGGAAAATATCCACTCATTTCTGGAGATACAGTGAGATGGAGACACAAACATCTCAGCAGCTAAATATAGCTTTGGATAGTAGTGCTTTGAACAGTAAGTTCTACTGTCTCTTAATATGGAAACAGCTACAAAAATAAAACAACAGTATTTTCAGAGCCGGTCGCTGCTTGTGTGCTCACGGGAATCACACCACCAAATTCCAGCTTCTGCTGAAATTACTCTGCAGTTTTTGTCTCGCACTGTCTCATATGCCAAGAAGACAGAATAATGATGTCCAGCACAAAAGGCCGCATCTATTGAGACATACAAAGGTTATTCCACAGAAAGTCAATAACAGAACAGCACTCAGAATACCTTGTCCTTTAGCATTTCTGCAGGAGTGATAAGCTAAGCTTAATTAGAGGAGTTTAGGCCTTGGTCAGAGATTTCCCCAACCCTAAATGCCAGTGGTTTAATTTTGCAACGTTTGTTAGTGGATCCATGCCCTTCGGATCAGCTTGCGGTTGCTGAAGCTTGGGGTTGGGCTTGGGTAGGTACTGCTGAAGCAACACTACAAACACCCCGAGGAAGAGGAGGTGGCAGGAACAGCAAAGTCATGCTAATGACATATTTCTCCTCCCAGCTTACTGCAAGGCAAAAACATTGGCAGCCCGTGCACTGCATCACAGAACGATTCAGGTCAGGAAAGACCTCCTGACCCAGAGAAGCAGGGCTACTGATGGCAAGAAATTCGGAGCAGAAATGGGCTCCACCACTGATCATTTCCCATTGCAAGCACATTTAGCTGGGGATCTTGTTGCATGTGTTAGTGCGGTGCTTTCTCTCTCCCCATCTCAGAGAATTCACTGGACAATTTCCAACCATTAACAGGTTTGTCAGCGGTCCTGACCTGAGTGAAAGGTAAACCGGTATGTCAGCTTCACCTTATGTAACATTAAAGGAAAAAAAAAAGGATTAAAAAAAGGCCATCTGCTCTTACAATTCACATAGAAAATCAAACATAAACATAAAAGTTGTGCTTTCCTCTATTTCCACTTGATGCTATCCACCTTCAAAGACACAAAGTTATGAAGCTCACTGCCAAGCATAAGTCAATAGATAAACAAGTAAAGAAAATATCGACAAACTGGATTTCAAAGGTCACGGGAAGGATGCGAGTGCCATAATTTCAGCCTTCTCCTTCCCCTTTTCAGACCTCCTCAAATGCCAAAAAAGCTGTTTCCTGCCTCATGATGAGAAGGGAGCCCTTGCAGAAAGCAACTGAATCCAGAGCCTCTTTCAGCTGATTAACTGGATTCAGCCCTGCACGTCCTTATTAACATAAACAGTCCAGGAGAGACTAGTTGAGGATAGAGTTGGTGACCACCAGCACTGTGACAGGCAGTTCCAGCTCACCACAAGCCCTGCCTCGCGAATGACCAGAGCTGTCCTACACATGACAGCAATGCAAGGTAGGTTCCCAAAGCTTTCCCAGACATGGTAGCTCACAAAGCAGTTGCCCAAAGACAACACACAGGAGAAGACAGTCAAAGATTCTTGCCTTCAGGCTAGATGAAGCCAGACGATGATGGAGAAGGGGCACCTGGAGCTTGCTGCACCACTGTGGTGTAGAGCACACCCAGAGCAGGTACAAGACAGAGATGTTATCCCTTCTCCACCACAACTGTAGCTCCCCAGAACATTCTTTCTAGCTGGCTCCTGCTCACAGCACCCCACATCTACCAGGATGCAAAAGCAAGCGTGGCACCCTCCATGCTCTCATCCACTTTGCCAAAGGCATCTGAGAGAAGTACTCTCAACACCCCAGGGACACAGGAAAAGGGATTTGAAAGCAAATCAGAAAGGGTTTGAAAAGCAATGAGCACCACACCCTTACAGCTGGTGTAGTAGGAACTGAAATGACATTTCATGCTGTAGCCAAACCAGAAACCTCAAGGGTTCAAGGGTGATGCTAGAAAGCAAGGTTTGGGTAAGACCACAAACGTTCATTCATATCTTCTCATTCAAGAACGTGAAGGCTGTAGCCACTTTACAACTAACAGCCACAGCATGCATTGCAATTGCCAAAGCTTGTAAAATCTGATATACCCTGTGAGGGGGAGGGGGAAGTCATTTAGTTCGAGTCATAAGAGGTCTTGATACAATCTAAGCTTCATCATCTCCAAAGAAACAGCTCACTCCCTGGATGGGTATCAAAAGGCTGCAGTGTACAGCCTTGATAACACAATAGCAGAGAACAGTTTTTAGCACGGAAGAGTACAAGATCTTTGTACCAGCTGCTCTTCAGTACAGCTTGTCTCACATTACACCACCTGATGGGCACTCCAGGCTTATGGTTAGCTCTTCATGGGTGCATGGCTCTGAAATCAAGAAGATACAGGCTTTGCAGGGGTTTATATAATATGAACATAGTTAAAAAAAACCAGCTGTGCAGCCCCAGGCATAGGCAACAGTGTCAATCTACCCATCTTTCCCTGACGGATGTTTGCACTGTCTGGAGCCTCACCTGCTCTAGCAGTCAGAGAGCCTGCAATTCTGCTGCAGGTGAAAGAAGGCAGGCAGGAGGGCTTGGGATAATTCTGCCTTCTTGCCCTCAGCAGAAAACACAGGGGCTCAGTGATACCTGCATTGGCCTGTGAGGCTCTGCTTGGCTCAGAGACTCCCTTCTGTGGCCCAAGTCCTGTCTGAACTCCGTGAAGAGGGATGATGCTCAAAGACCCACATGCAGAGTCAAAGAAAGCTTAAACTTAGCTGAGTACAATTTTCTCCCCCTACTTTAGCTCCTAAGGCTGGGGAGGACTTTTTATTGCTGATGACATTTGCTTCTGGAAAGGAGAGGAAAACGCATCCATGGGAGGGAAAAGCTGACACTGTCACACACACACCCCACGGGGCTGTGCAAATTAGCTGAGTGGGAGAATTTCTGACACTGTCCTGTGCTGAAATAAACCCAAAAGTGCGGGCCAAGACTCTGGCAAGAGCCTTCCCTGGGGAGACACGGGAATAGCACAGCCAATCCTGCCTCTCCACCTGAGCTGTGCTCCAGCACCCCCGCAGCCTCAGCTACAAACTGAATCCACGAGCAGCAGAGATGCAAAGGACCAGTGCTGGGAAAGAGAAAGGTCAGCTAAGGCAGCTACCACTATGGCCCAACCAGAGCAAATGGCAAACAAGAACAGACCCTGCAGAGGAGCACAGGACGAAAACCAGTGCGTGTGGTGCAAACTTTTTCCCCATGCTCAAAAACCACTTTCTGCTCGTACAAGAATGGATGTAATAATCAAAACCTACCTTGTGGAAAGAGACCATAAGCAGAAATAGTAATTGATGCAGGTTGTACTTCAGACAGCCATTTCCACTTGCCTGTATAGCAGAGCATATGGATTATTCCTACTACCACAGACGAGCAAGAGCAGATGCAGTGGGGTGAGATGCTGTTTTATTACCACCCCTGTGGTAAGAAAAGACATCAGGCTTGAGCTCCTGTGCACTGTCCCAGGAGCAGCACCAGACAGTATTTACCTCCAGTGCCTTCACTTAGAGGGTAGAACATCCACTTGGTCTTGTCATAAATAACACACAGTTCTGACAGGCTTGAAAAGATGTGCCTTCAGAGTGGCAGCCTGTGGGGCCCACATTCCTACTTTTTCAGTCAATTCCTTCACATCACACCAATGCCAGCTGTTCAGCTGCTCCTATCAGTGAATTTGCCCTACAAAAAGTAGTGTTGCAAAAAAATTGCTCCAGCAGTGTAGACTGGGATGCTCAGTGGTACAGCTGCCTGTAGCTGTGTGTACTGAAATGATAGTACTGCAGATAGAGGTCTCAAGGCATGAGGAAGGTTACACAAGGCTGATGATACTGTACCCGGCAATGATACAGTATACTGTAGACACCTGGAGGCTGGGGCTAAGGTGGGGACAGCTCTCCATAGCAGAGAGTCACTGGATTTAAGGAGAACAAGCGTGGCAGATTCCCATGCCTGCACACAGGTTTTGCTCTAGCAGCAATTTTCCACCTGCCCATGGTTGCTCCTTGCCTTTTCTTTATGGTCAACTACCAGCAGTGGGCATATGCCCACCTTCCTGCACGGAAATCTGTGGGAATAGTCTGTAACAGATGTGAAATACCTTCTGTGACTGCTGTGCTAGCAGCATTTCTAGTATGAAAAAGCATGACCAGCAGGTTGAGAGAGGTGGTTCTCTGCTTCCACTGTGCTCTGGAGTACTGTGTTCAGCTCTAGGGCCCCCAGCATAAGGACATGGACCAAGTCCAGAGGAGGGTGATGAAGATGATCAGAGGGCTGGAGCACCTGTCCTATCAGACAGGCTGGGAGAGCTGGGCTTGTTCAGCCTGGGGAAGAGAAGGATCTGGGAGAACTTTGAGCAGCCTTCCAGTACCTAAAGGGGCCTTACAAGAAAGCTGAAGAGGGACTTATAAGAGCCAGCAGTGACAAGACAAGAGGGAATGACTTTAAACTGAAAGAAGATGCATGTACATTAGATGTTAGGAAGCTCTTTACCTTGAAGGCAGTGAGGCACTGGCACAGGTTGCCCTGAGAAGCTGTGGCTGCCCCATCCCTGGCAGTGTTCAAGGTCAGGCTGGACAGGGCTTTGAGCAACCTGGTCCAGCGGAAGGGGTCCCTGCCCATGGCAGGGAGGTTGGAACTGGGTGAGCTTTAAGATCCTTTCCAACCCAAACCATTCTGTGATTCTATGTTCACTGTACCACTACCTAGTGGACAAATTACTCCCACTCTAGTGCTCAGACACTGTAAAGAGGCAGCCCAAAGCTGCACAGATGACTGCAGGCCCATGATAGGATATTTTCTGTTATACTCAAGAAGCAGGTGGAGGTTTGTGACTGGTTTCTCCCAGCCAAACTTCCTGCAGAGGGATGACTATTTTCCAGAGTGTTAAACAGACATGTGACCATGGCCAAATGCCAGATGGCTGGAAAGAGCACTGGAGCAACCCTCATGACGAATGTCTCGCCTTGGCTGCCAGCACCATGTACCATTTGTATCACCTGCCAGGTAGGAAGGCCTGGCTGCGAGCTGGGGGTGTGACACAGGGATAATGCATAGCACAATTTTTAGCGATGCCATCATACAATGGGGCAGAAATTTTTTCCTTTCACTTGCTTCCTCCGCTATGCAAAGGGAGTTGCTTCAAAGGGAAAATGTAACTGGTGTAAATGGTGTAAATGGAAAAATCCATTTCAAAGGCAGGACACCCAGCTCTGTGCAGCCTCCTGCTGAGCAGGAGATACATTTTTTTGCGTCAGGAGATATAATTTTTGTGTAATTCTCCTAACAGCTGACTTCAGGGAATGATGAAGCAGTGAGGTGTAGGTCTGTGCTACTTATTCAAAACTGTGGGCTAGTGGTAGGGAAGCTGGTGTTTACGCTTGGAAGGCCTACAAAGTTACAAGTCTACCTCAAAGCCTGCTGAAATGGATTTACAGTTACTGGGTCCCCAGATGCACCTGCAACAGTAGAGCCTCTAAGCACTCTGGCTTTTTGCTCTCACTTGTAATCAGCATACAACCAGGGAATTTGTGTCTGTGTTTGATTCATAGCGCAGCCATTACCCAAGCTGCTTGCAATTAGGAGCAGAACATAAAAAGAAATGAAAGCAAGGAAACAATGGGAAAAGCCTCCATATGGCATCATGCTATACAAACCACCACCTCCAGCTGCAGTTTCATGACCTCTTTATGCTGGTTTAACTCTGGGCTGCCACTGAAACAACCAGCCTTAGCCTTTCTGCCTGCCCTAGCATGAGCTGGAGCAGGGAATTTGAATGTGATTTTACAGTTCTTTCATCAGGTTCCTTTCATTTGGATCAATTACCTGAGCTGCCATGCTGCTCAGCCTGCCTGAGCAACAGGAGGCGGCAGCAGCAGAGCACGGTCAGCAGCAGCAGTTCACACCGAGGTTAGCTAAAAGGTGTTGTCTAGGAGCAGCAGCCTCACATTGCACCAGCCTTAACCTGCCTCAACGTATTCTCACATGCATATTGAAACAGCTTGCAAAAAGCATAGCCAGTTTCAGAGATATTCAAATGTGCGTGCCACATTAGGTACATACAGATTAGTGATCTGCCCAGACTGATTTCATTTGTGCTTTAGTCGCGAGATGCTTATGCAAGACATGAAATAAATCTAGGACTTTGCAGATTCCTACTGAGAGTGAGCATGTGCGAGACAAACAGGTGGCACACAAGTTATAACAACCGAAACAAAAACCCAACCCAAAAGATGGTTGTCTATTTCTTCTAAAAAGATTTTTTCTGGCTTTATTTTCCAGAAATACGTACACATGGAGAAGAAAGCAGAGGCTTTTTGAGCCCCATTGATGACTAAATGGCAACCTCCAAATGCAAATTTCAGTCACAGGCAGCACTTAATTTGTATCAGCAGAGCACTCTGATCCCTGGATGGGATTTTGGAACTCCAGTCCATCAACTTGTATTTACATTCCAGAGGTGGAGTTTGATTCAGAGGAAGCCTGAGGATGGGAACAAGGCAGGAACATGTATCACTTCATCATGTGAAATGGTGCTTAGTCCCTCTGGAAAGTTGAAGTCTCTGCGTAGTTAGCAGCTGGGCCAGCCCATTCATCAGCATCATAAATATGGTCAGTGACATCACCAGCACATAGTGGCTAATGCTGCAAGGAGGAAACAGGTAAAACAGGTGAGAGAAAAATGCAAATTTACAGAGTAAAAAAAACCCCTGACATAAACAACCTCCAAATATTTTCTTTTCTAACTAGGCCTAATTGCTGGCCCAGCATGTCATTTTATATATGCTGCTCCTAGAAGACAAATGTTATAGCAGCACTATCGTGTAAAAAACAACTTCTGTGACAAAATAAAATGGTGGGCACAATAGAAAACACAGCTGAGCATATACCCAAGTGAATAAGTGGTACTGGGTGTAGTTCATACAAGTGGGTAATTCAACATAAGTGGCTGAAAACATTGCAAAAGTTCTGTTTGCTGTGAATTGATAACACAAAATCTAGGGAGAGCTTGCTGTCAGATATACAGTACTTGCTAGTAGGACAACTCAGATATTTAGATACTTCTATCAGCTGAAGTGCAATTTTCTGGAGAAAACTACTCCAGTGACGAGCAGCTTTAAAGAAAAACCAAACAAACGCTACTTTTTCACTCAACAGTTCTAAAAATTTTGTATTTCTTTGCTGTGGTGAAAAATGGTTTCAAAGAGATTAAAGAAATTAAAAAGGATAACATGTAGAGAGCTTGCTCTCTTGCTCAAATTACAGTACCTGATATTCACTAGTGTTACAGGTGGGCATTTAAGGTCAGACTGAGCAGTGACCTAGGATAGTCAGCATCCTGTGTTCAATGTCTGAAGCAGGCTGCTGCTAATGTAAACCACAAGCCATTAAGAAATCAGAATTTTTCCAAATCCAGAGACATTTCAGGTTAAAGTTGCAGAAGAAACAGTGCTGCACCCATATCCATCGTGCATCCAGTGCAGCTGTTCGTTTTTCTCCTGGCACTATTGAAGATACTGGTCTTCTAACATGAAAGGTACACATACCTCCTGATGCACCCACCCATACCTACTATTTCAAAGCAGATGGCTCTTTAGGATGAGCATGGTAGCGTCAGACTCAATGAAGTCTGAGTTCAGTCACAAAAAGGATTGCAAGGAGCACTTGCTGGTTTAATGACCTGGAATTTCTGCCAGAGGACTCATTCAGTTTGAGAGTTTAGCCACGGAAGAGCAGTAAAGCTCATAATGCCAACACTATCAATCCTCACGACCCCGAGACTGTGACAACCCTGGCACTAGCCTAGTGCAATTTAGCTCTGTGAAGTGGAGAAGCACCAGCTCTTAAAGCTGGGCTGCTGATCAGTGTGAGAGAATAAAAGTAATCCAAAAAGTTCACTAATGAGCAGAAGCTCTTCCACAGCCAGGGTACCAGCAACCAAGGTTGCCAAGGTCTGACCAAAGAGGATGGAGAACACTGAGTGGGACTTGACTCACGGTACAAGATTTTTCTGTTTCAGTTAAGTCTGTCTAAACCTTCTTACAAACACCCTGCTCAAAATACAGAATTTTAAGAAATCAATTACAAAAATCTGTCAGCATAAATGGGCCCAGACCTCAACAAGCAACAGCCTGCACTTTGCACCCACGTAAACTCCCACCTGTATGCAACAAATAATGTGAACAACTCAAGGTTTAAAATATCAGGAACCATCTTTCTTACATGCATTTCCCATAAGCATCTCCCCCTTCTGGCTTTAGCTAAGCAGAGCAGTACACCTACAAGAGCCATATTCCTGCCCTGCTTCTGTAGCAAGGTGTAAGGTGACAGAAGGAGAGCATGAAGTCAGGCACAAAGCCTACTCTCATCTGCTCAGCGCACTTTGGACTTCGTAGTTCACAGCACATTTACAAGTAAGAAAGATACCACAACTCCCTCAAGAGCTGCCTTTGGAAGTCCACCTGGGTGTGTTACAAGTTTGGTCTCAGCTCTCCACGGGAGAGCACATGTTGCCAACTGAAAGTCAAACCCTCCTTGCAGTTATCTTCATGGTGTAATGGTGCTCTTGGGCAAACACCAAGGGCACATTACATCAAGTACAAGCACTACAGGTACAGACGTTTGCACGGCTTTTAAAGGAACAGCCACTCTAGTAAACAGCTGGATGGCTTAACATCTCATGCATTGCTGGTAACACCTCAGCTCCTCACCTAGCACCAGAATTGCAGTTTTTCATAGAAATAGAAACACCACTTTCCTTCGAGCTTTCGAAGAAAGCTTGAATGACAAATCTGAAAATCAGAAGCCAAATGAAGATCCTGCCTTTATTCCTACAGACACCCTGAGACAGCAACCAGAGAATTGTCAACTTGCTGCCATCAGCACGGTTCCTACATAGACATCTGAGTTCCTGTCCACTATGTAGGTGTGAATCAATGATTCTGGGAGACACAGAGGGGCTTTCTCAAAGGAAAAAACATCTACACAAACTCTGCTTTGCTACGTGTCATTCGAGGGACTGGGTGCTCTGTACTTTAGTAAAGAGAGTGATGAACACACTTCTCCCTTGCCATATTCCAAAAGGCTGAATAGTTATACTCCTTTATTAAAATATTAGATGTTCAGAATAAAGAAATACATACATTATGCCATAGAACACAATTAAAACCAATTTCAGTCTACTTGTCGCATAATTACAAACAGCCAGCATCTCTGGGGCTACCAGCAACTGGTGGTGAAGTGGTTACAGACAGCTCTGCTTGGTAAATTAGTTCTCAGGCTGGGGTGATGGTGTGGTTAAATAAACAAAACAAGACACAGGTATATGATACAACACCTGTGGCAAAATCTTGATCAGAACTCCACCTTTGACTGGATCTGTAGATACAGTGAGGCAAGGTAATTCTTAAAACAAGCTTCCTCAATCATAAGTCAAACCTGAGCTAATAAGAAAAAGGAGTGAAATTTTAGATTCCAGGAAGTGGAGAGAGAAGAGACATTAAACAGACACAAGAGAATGGTGTCGTGGGGCACAGTGGGGCAATGCTTATAAATGATGAGATGAGCAGGGACAGAATGGTAGAAAAGAGATAGTTGGCGGAGCGGATCACAGATGAGCTAAGGTAAGGCAGGTCTGTTCAACGGAAAAGTGAGCGCCCTAGGTATGAACCAAGGTCAAAAGGCAAAGCTGCTGCTAGGAAAATTTTTTATGAGGGAGGAAGACACTTGTTTTGGTGTTAAGGGCAAAGAGGAGACCATATGAAGCACTACCATCTCCTGGCTTTGTGACAGTGTACATCAGCAAGATATATGGAAAGACAATCAGAATCAAAGATCAGTAAAAAACGAGGGGTGTGTGTGTGTGGAGAATCAATCTTGCTCCAAAACGTGGCTTTCTCCCAAGACAGACTAATAACTAAAATGGCAAACCTGATTAGAAGCTGGGAAGACAGGAAGACAGAGTAAGATATTAAGGCAATTAAAAAAACCTTAGAAATAAAGCAAGTAAACCAAAAACAATTCACGCAAGGACTTGGAAGAACACTCTCCATAAGAGTCCAAAGATCTTATTTCTTCATGATATACTATTCTAAACTGCAAGACTGCCCTCAGGCACACACTGAGACCCCAGATTCAGATTCTGAATTTTAAGTCTCCTGGTCTCCTGCATTTCCAGTCAGGATCTCAATACCCTCTCTTTCACACAAAACAAATCACAAATGACATCACTCCTGGCTCCTGTTTAAGAAACCACTGGTAAACAGTTTTCCTTCTAGTTACAAGACCTCTAGTTTAATGGTCAGACACAGAAGCCCCAACATCCCAAACCTAAAATCAATTCTGCAATCCTAAAACAAACAGTCTGCTGTGCTTTATCTGTGTCCCCTGAACTTTGAAACTGCAGAAGACAGTTAAGATTGTATCTTTATCTTCCAGCAACTGTTATAAAAACAGCAAAGGGATAGTACAGTACGTGTCTATATAAAACTATATAATACTGTTATATAAAGAAGCTTTAGAATTTACCTTGACTATTTGAATATACAGCTATTTACAAATTGCATACACTATATAGATATAACAGGGTTTAAAGGCTATATCTCTCTATCTGTAAACATACCTTTAAAGCTACAGAGAAACTATTTTAGTGACAATGAAGAGGAAAAGCTAGCTATTCAATCTGTTTGTTCTTCAAAAACCAAAGAAAGGCAGAACAAGCTTCTCATGAGCACATACTACACACTGATACTTAAAATACTAGGAAAACTGCATTATGATTTTTATGAAATGTAATGGTGTCTTCTACTAGGGCAGATGATGCAGTTTAGGGTGACCTCAAGATACATAGTACAAGCTAAGATTAGCAGACTTTACAAGCTTGGAAATAAGTCAGTGCTATGAGTTTTGCATTCACTGCAAGACTATCATCCCGTTATTATATCAAAACAATAAAAAACTACTCCCTGAAACACAAGTTCACATTGATTTTGGCATGACCATTAAGCAAAGGAGCTTTAAAACTTTCTAAGAAGCCATAAATATTTATGGTTATTGATAATTTACTGAGAAGAGGGAATCAATGGTGCGCTGATAATCTGCAGAATGCAGTAATGCAGGACTGCACGTTGGATCTGTTGTGGCTCAGCATTTCATTAACGATCTGGAAGAGTGGGAAAGGTAGAAATCTCTTTACATTCAAAGACAGTATTTAAGGGGCATGGTAAATTCAACCAGGAGAATAAAGGCATCACATCGTTAAGGCAGATATGGGGCACGGTGAAATGGCATGTTAAGGCATGGTAGAAGGAGATGTAAAAGCCAGGAATCAGTGGTGAAACTTAAAGAAAAAAACTAAATACGTTAGTAAACAAACCCTACTTCCAAACAATGTGAGAGATCCACTAGGAAATAAAGCATCACCATAAAAAAGCAGTGAAGGTCATCCTTTTATCATAAGGGATTTAAAACCAGCTCTGCTTACATACGACACTTCAGAGCACTGGTATTGGAAAACACAAGTATTGCCTAATGAGTGTTTCCTACTGAACTTGCACATTCTCAGTAAGAGAGAGGACAGACAAAAGTTTTGAAGCGTGGTAATTAGAAAATCCGTAGAAAGCTATCACCACAAAGCAGAATGAGTATGGATATACATCATGAGCCTTGCAAATGCGGCACATATACCACTGAACTCTGACAGACTTCAGAGGAACCAATCTTTGCTGCGCAATTAAACTGCTGCTTTTCCACCTGTGACTTCAATGATATGGTAACTAGTAACATCAAATGAACCTTGCTAACTGTGTGCGCACACACATTTCCTACCAGTGCCACAAAAAAAGAAGGGGGATGGGGGGGGGAAGGAAAAACAGAAACAAAAAGAATAACAAAAAAAAGAAAAGTAAAGAAAGAAATACAAGCACAGCTGTCCCTAAGGGTGCTTCTATTCTTTGTTCCATGAAATCTACACAGGTTCTGCTGAGATACAAACAGTTGGAAGAAAAAGAACCATCATTTCCTTAACTGACTCAGCCTTCCTGGTAAAATCTTGGCAATGCCTAAAATGCCAGCTGAGACAGGATATTTTCAGACCTTGCTATCAAAGCAACAACAGATGACACTGCAATGGGAATGCCACAGAGCTGTCACTGCAGTTGCAACAGGAGGACAGGAAAGAGCCACATTAGTATCTCTCCCCACTGGTTTTGGGAATTGCCCAAAACCGCATGAAGCTCATCTTCCCTTTCAGGAATAAACAAAAATCTGCTGTTGCCTACTAACTTTGCCAAGCTTGAGAAACACACATTAGAAATCTGCTCACAGAGAAGAAGGTTCAGCTGCCAAAGTATTGCTCATGCTGGATAGAAGGATCACTTCAGCTCTGCACCTATGGCTTCACCTCTTTTCTTATGCAACCTCATCATTATTACCTTCTGTGCATATACACAGACACATAAAACGTGTATAAAGGAACTATAATAAAATAATGCAGGTAGTAAAGTCAAGCACTCAAAAGTGAAGTAATGACAAATTTAAGGCTGCCTGAGCATTATGCATTACCATGTTAAAAATTAATTACAAATTATTCTTTTAAAAGCGCTTTTTCAGTGCTTTCTTCAGTGCTGAAAGCGTACACACACAGAGAAGCAGAATTACAATTGTGCATTATGAGCTCCCTTAAACTCTTCAGGATAAGGCAAACTTCCAGCTGAAATGGATCCAACAATTCATCAGCATTGTAAATCTCTACACTATGAAGACTGTGTATCAGAGAGCAATGTTTTGGGTACTTGTAACAATTTTTATTGTTGCTTGCTAACTCCCAAGTAGAAAGCTTCTTGCCCAGCAGAACATAACTTCTCTGAGGTCTTTACTACCTTTATTAACCCGCATAGGAATTCAAACCAAAAGAAGAGGCCATATGATTTACCATTAACTGATCATAGCAATGAAGTGTGATGTTAAAGCACAGTTTCCACTCTTTGATCTGTGCCTCCTCCCATTAGGAACCTTCAAAAGGTAGCTACAAGCAGAAATTTGAACCTCCAAAGAAAACAGGCAGAATACGTGTGCATACACACGTGCATGCACTCCAGGGAACACTGGGGCTCAGCAAAGCACAGAGTAAATGTAGACTAAACAGAACATTAACAATGGGTCACTATTCAACTTCTGTTTAAGTAACAGTGTCAAGTGACCAGATTGGCTGGATTACTAACAACACATTCCCTACTAATCTTATTACAGCATATTATCTATTTCCACAACTCAGGGAAGGTAAATCTGAAATGTGTATTCCCTGTATTTGTTACTTCTGGACTATTCACAAGTAACCCAGGACAGACTGCACAGTTGCAAACCTACCCCATGATGTGTGCTGTGGAGGCTAGTACGACTCATAAAGCAAAAAAAAATTCTCTATTTACGCTGTGATTTCTATGTTTAAATGCTACAGATTTACTCTAACTAGGGGAAAGATAAACGCAGGGGTCTTGGTAGCCACCAACATAATTGTGCATGGTTCATTAATTCACAGGAGATTGTATACAACAACATAACTAGACTCAAGATAATAAACAGTTCTGATTGTTATTTTAGCAGTGATTAAAACTAACGAAAATGCAAAACAACAGTAAAAATATTTTTTTGTATAATCACTGTTCTTTAGAAATCAAACAAATCCTACCAACTATTTCTTGCCATGCTACATTTGTCACTTACTCTATGTTGCTCTGGCACAGATTTTAAGACCCAAGTTTTAGCTTGGTGTATATATATATATGTATATATATATGTATATATATATGTATATGTATACCTGTGTGCACACATGCACACACATGTTTTT
>JBCJKH010054158.1:22990-50410 GCA_039877255.1 Loriculus beryllinus
TTCTTTACTGTGAGGGTGGTGAGGCACTGGAATGGGTTGCCCAAGGAAGTTGTGAGTGCTCCGTCCCTGGCAGTGTTTAAGGCCAGGTTGGACAAAGCCTTGGGGTGGCATGGTTTAGTGTGAGGTGTCCCTGCCCATGGCAGGGGGGTTGTAACTAGATGACATTAAGGTCCTTTCCAACACTAACTATTCTAGGATTCTATGATTCTAAACGAACACACCTGGGAAGCACTGAAATGCAATGGGAAGGCATCCAGCCTTTTGGGTTTCTTTCTTAAAGGCTATTTGTGGTGAGGTCAGCGCTACAAAGCTACAAATTAGTTACATTATAAATGGGTTACATTAAAAATAGAATACTGTAGGCAGAGATGCAATATAAAACAGAAATTAGACTTTAAATTTTGCTAATTTTTCTACATTATGGAGGGAAAAAGTGCTCCTTTGTATTGTCAACAAAGAATATTAAGCATCTGACTTTTTCAGACAGGGCCAATACTTCCATTTATACTATTTAACAGTAAGAAAAGAAAGGCTGAGCTTGCAAAAATCATTGAATAAAACCCAAAACCGTAATAATAAATAAAAGTAACAATGTGATCTACTGGGCTTTGTTTGGGTTGGGTTTTTTGTTTGGTTGGTTTTGGTTTTTAAATTGAGATTGAGACTTGACAATTCTGAATTCTTGCAAAATAGATTTGAAACCCTTACTGATGCAGAAATATAGCATTTACTATACCTCTTGGAAGACAGTTGTGTTGTGACTTGAATAGCTTCGAAAGCACATGATACCAGAACAAACGGGATGGCAACCTGTTTAAAATACAAGCTACATTTTGATTTATAGCCATATTTACAAAACAACTTGTCAGGTTTTGGAAACATCTTCCTGCTTTTGAAATTATCACAGAATGTGCATGTTGCAAAAATAAAATAGTGGCAAGAACGGGTAGAAAATAATTTTGCAGGAAGCGTGTTTAGCAAATGAGTAAAAAAACCCCTTCTATGGTCATAGCTGAACTGCAGTGAAATAAGCCATGAGGCAATATGGAAAATGTTAATTAAAACACATTAATGATCCTCACTTCATTTATCCATTTTAGCACTAGTGATAAACACTTCAACAAGGCTAAAAGACAGAACTATTCAGATCCAACATCTCATGTGACAGATTGCAGAGCTCCAAGTGGAATAGGAAAATTTCATCTCAACCACAAAAAACCCCTGAATACAGAACGTATCCAGGAAGGCAAGGATCACACTGCCCCTCCAAAACCAAACCAGGCGAATGTAAATACTTCAGTGAATTAAGAACAAAACAAACAAGTTAGAAACATGAATGTTGCCTTCTTCTCTTTCCAAAACTGACTCGTAATCCTTAAGTTAATAGTGTAAATGCATTGCTAAAACCTGTTCTGTCACATCCTGGAGGTTTGCATTATTAACTTATGTCCTGCAGTATAACACTCAGTATACCTGTAACTTAAGTGTTTTCTCTGGGACAGAAGCAGCAGAAATGCAGAGGCAGGAAATACTGTTTATAATTTCACATCTCCTCGCCTGCCTCTTTAACTTTCTGGCAGTTCCTTCACTCAAATATTAGAAAAGAGCTCCCACATCTTGCCTGCAAACAGAAAGTGCAATCCAATCTTTGACAGACCAGTAAAAAATATAAGAAAATCAGCCAAATCAGTACCTGTACTTAATGAAATGTAGATAAAGCTAGTAACATATATATATCTCCATGGTATTGTGTAGATATGATACTACAGGAAAGCTTATAATCTTTTAAATAACTTGCCTTTGCAACATTTAAAATTTCCATTTTAATTTAATAAACCAGTCTAATGTAGTTAAATTGTACTTCCGTGCACTTTAGCTTCTCTCTTCTGGGAAACAGAAGGATCTATCTCTAGATACACCACAAAGGCTTAAAGCTTCACACATGTTAAGAAGGCTAATGAAGCTCAAGTACATATATACGTTTTTGTGAATTGCAAAGTAACAGGTGTGTACATGATATGTTATTTATTAAACAGTTCTTTTGAGAGAATTTCACTAAGGTAAGATTACTAACCTTCAGCAAAAGCAAGCTTCCCATCATGAAGGGACTGAACACAGTCAAGAAACAGTAGACAGAAGCAGGATCAAAACTAGAGAAACATTAAAAGGACATTATAACCTATCTTTAAAATAGCATTTTATATTAAAAAAAAGTGCATTTATTTATCTCTGTAACGCACTGTGTGTACATTTTTAAACAAGGCTTCCAATGCTCTCTTCTCTTACACAAATATTAAATTAGCAGGGACTACCAACCTCACTTTTCTTTCCCTACAAGTTTTCTCTGCTTTTGTCTCCCAAGGTGCCATCCTGATGGTGAGCAGTTGTGCTCTTGCTGCTTATACTGACAGTAACTTCTAATGGAAATTGAGACAACCTCATATCCAACAATCTCAGGCTCTTAGGGAACACGTTACAGAGATTAGAAATGAAAGAAATTGTTATTATTATTCTACTATTGTTTTAATCCTGCTGCCTTGATTTTGCTAACCAAATTTATATTTAGTCTGCCAACTGCACAAAGAATTTTTTTGTATTCTGTGTTTCAAATCAATGAATAAAACATACCTGTTAACAGAAGCTATGTTTCCAGTGCCAAAAAAGGCTGTGACTATGAAGAAAACCTAAATGTATTTAAGAAAAGTACACCACAGAAATGGCTGCAGTAAAACAAACCCAGCATTCCAGCCTTTCTCCCACTTCATTTCAATTTACTTTCAAAATCCTATCATGAAACTACAAGAAGCTAACCCACTATTACAGCTTTACACTGCATTAAGAAACCCAAAGTATTGTCCAGCTCTACCCAAGATTTCATACACGACTATGTAAATTTAGGAGACAGGGTAAGAAGACAGGGTAAGACTAGGTAAGGCTTTAGAGCCTGTCTTGAGCTACCTGCAAGAGAACAGCAGCTTGTTTTTTCTGGGCCCCTACTTAGCAATATAGGAACATATATTGGATCACAATCCCAGCTGCACTTTTAAATACATGTGCTTTTGCAGAAAGTAATGACATGCGCATGTATATTGCACACCAAAAGAGATGGCTTTACTAACTTTGGAAAAGGTAGTTGGCTATGAAACAAGACTAAAGGTTCTTACGGTATTCCTCCCACAGGTTTGTTGTTCAAATGTTATACAAACTCTATCCATTGCAACATGAGACTCCTAGTTTTTTCCTTCCTTGAGGGAGGGGGGACAACTCTGGCTGCATCAGTATAGCTGGAAGTTTTTCTTATAAACCCTACCTTTTTCATCTAGGTACAATGCTTGCTGCCATATGAGCTCATTAAAGATACTTTTCTACCTCCTGAGCTCATTGGGGCCCATTACAGCTCATACCTCTTCAGCAGAAGAATGGGTTTTAACTGCTTTTTTGCATCTGGCAGAGGTTAGTCTCTGACAATGGCTACTGTTGCCAGAGCTCCCTCAAGTCCTTCCACTCCTGTTATAGCTTCTGCACTGGACCATTTAAGTCTCTGCATAAATAATTTGCTACCAACTATTCAGCAGAATTGTTGGGATACTTGCAATATTTCGCAAGGATGAGGTCAGCATAACTAAAGAAATGATGCTTCCCTTGAGTACCACATCATTTCAAGTTTAGTAGCACAGCAGTCTAACAGCATAGCACAGTTCTGGCAGTTAAAGATTTACAAGAACAACAGTTTTGCAATAAAACAAAAAGACAGCAGCACATACGTCTAATCAAAATGCTAAACATAAGTAATCTGAATCTTCTGGAAGACCAGGCTATAAAGCCCTTCCGCACACTCTGACTTTTGGGCCCTATATAGGAACTGTGGGACAATCTTAAGATATACAGCTCACAAGGTCATCATGGCAATGTGACTGCTCTAGTAGAAAAGATATATCACTATTTCTAAATACTAAACAGCATCTCAATAAAAAAAGCCACAACGTTTTTCAAGCAGGTGTGTATCATACCTGGTCTCTCTGCAAAGGAGACCTGCAAACAGAATTTTTTCAGGATCTGGACAAAAAACATTCAAATGTTTTAGGCTGAGATAAGATTAAAGTAGTCCTATATTCAAGTGTTAGATTACAGTAGTATTATGCTGGATTTAAAAAATACCACTGGATTGATTTTTTCTTTGGCTAACTTTTAGCAACTGACAGGCAGCAGCAGCTTTGTTAAAAATAAGCTTATTTTTTGTTAAAATAGCAAAAGAAATCAATAAATTTACTGCTGCTTTTCAGGTATACTCCAAAGCATACAGAAAAGCTCAACACCTAGCAAAATGTTTTGCCTCTTTTCTTAGCACTGAACAGCCTTCTCAACAAGGAATCTGCCACACTTCCTCTGCTGCAGGTTCCCTATGTCCCACATTAATTTCACAAAGGCTGCAAGAACTTTCCCTCATTTCATCTGCCTGGCCATGTCCAATGCCTGTCCCTTAATGTTTTCCTCCTAACATGCTACCACTCTAAACATGAGAAAATGAGAAAAAAATTAATATTACCCTTTCCAACTGATTTGGGAAGGCTGAGTTTGCTCAAGCCAAAATGTTAAGACCAAACTAAAAACAGGACTCCTCAAGAAAAAAGTTTACCTCAACTGTAATGGTCTTAAATAGTCACCATACTTTCCAAAGTGGCTGAGGAGCCAAATTCCAAAACAGTGTAGATCCTACTGATTAAATAAATCAAAATACATAATGTACAAGACCACTGTCTATTGAGCAACATGAGTCAAATAATCTTTACCAGCTTCTGTTTCCAGTGGTTACTGTAATTTTTCATTGCAGGTCCTTTTGCAACAAACCCATCTTTTCCCTGGAACACAACAACCAGCAAAAGGATACAAAGAAGAAAGACCTGCGGACATCATCTAGGTGTAGCTGTCGAAACTGAGTTATATCAGTAGCATAGGTGAAGTTGAAAACAGCAAGCTGGAAAAACAGCAGAAGAAATCAATACCAAATATCAGTCAATATCAACTTTGACAGAACCACCGTATTTTTACTTAAAAGAATGAGAAATAAACTTACTTCCCTATCAGCTGCTATTAGAGCAGTATTACAATGAAGAATGCAAACCTTTCCAATATTTTCTTTATATTTTAATGAATCTGTCAGAAAGATTGTACAAGTGAGATGATCAAATGAACAGTGGAGCTTCCACTGTTAACTACACTAAAAAATAACTTCTATGCCATAGATTTATCATCTTTTTTCCTCATAAATATTCTTCACATGCACACACTTCCACTGCTCACATGAGCACGTGGATAAAGACCCACAGAAATAAGACTGCGATTATTCTCAGTTGATTTAAGTTGTGAATGAGAATACTAAAATATTATCCATCTCCTTCACTCAGTTCTCAGCACAATATCATTGACCTGAAGAGAAACAGCCTTCATGGAATTTAAGAGGTCAATAAACTCCTTTTCACTTGGGAAAAGGAAAAACTCAGACACTCAACATTGACAACATTTTTATTAAAAATAATCACATATTATCAGAGGCCTGACCTGGATTCTCTAATACATTATTTATTTTGTGGTAGGTTTTCTGTCAACTCCACCAAGGACAGCACATGCGGGAGAAGCCAGGGAGAGCCGTGGTGCACATTCGCCTGGCTCTGACTCTACAACCAGCACTTCATATCTAACTGAACCAATGAATAGCATAGCCACAGTTTGTTAAACACTTGACCTAATCTAAAAGCTAAGTAACAGCGCAAGCAGGATGGGGTTTGAGAAATTTAGTATACTGTCAGCAATTTAAGGTGGAAGAAGTTGCATTGATTACAAAACTCCTTCTCCAGGCAACTCCAAGTAGGTGCTATTTGCGAGTTAGTCTCCAGCTCCTTGTCCATCTAACCAGAAATAAACCTCTGTCCTTGAAGAACGAGTGGAAGGACAAAATCAAACTAAGATTTCTGGTATTTTCTATGAGTCACTTCTGAAATAAAATTATTTCTTTTCAGCCACTCACTTATGAGTCTGCCACCGGAATGAAAAAGTACAGTGACATTGTACGGTGTACACTGACTTACTCTGCAGAGTTACCGTACCTTACGATGAACTAGCACTAAACTCGAACAGAGCTTTGTAGCCTACAGAACATGCCACTAAGTCAAACTGATTTCCTGGCGCTCCAAGAAATGTCTCTGATGTGGAACATTTTCAATAACATAAAATATAAATCTCTCTTACAAGGTCACACTCCTATTTCATAAAACAGCTGATACGAGCTTCCCAAACTTAAAGAAATGCAAACTGTTGCTCTCTGAAAATCACTCAAAATCTTTATTATATCATAAAGGAAAAAAACAAAACAAAACAAAACAGATAATTAACCTGATACAGCTATCTAGAACAGTTACCTTTGGTTTAAGTGAAAGACCATAGTGCTGCAGTGCTTCTTGTTCCATATTTATCCACACAAACATCAAACCACATAGCACCAGTGGAAACAGAGCTTCATACCTGAAGAGTAACATAATCATAATAAGTATAGTCACCAGCAACAATTTAACATCAAATACAGACATATTTCTTTTCGCATCACACAAGTGACAGATCAAAAACCTAGTGGCATTCTCCCCCCTTCCTTCCTCATTTCTGAAGTTTAAATCTATGCAGTAATTAAATGGCAAAAGTAGGAGAAAGAGGCTTCCTCAGCCTTGCCATGTTTCGCACCCATGATCTCATTTGACGGCTGCCACAACATTGGGTGAGTGCCCTTTGTGTCACAATTAATTTTAACAAAACTGGAATAAAATTAAAAAGAAACAGGGAAAAAAAAAAAAAAGGACTCACATCTGGCACCTATTTTCTGCAAAATGAAATATTTTGTAATGAGAGCTATTTGGAACTGAGGTTACAGTCCAATCTAGACAGCAACTAGAGATTGTGTCTCTAGGACCTAATCACATAAATTTATTCTGGTAATCTCAGTCTACTTCCAAGGACAGAAGCATCTGTATAATAAAAAGAACATTACATTTCACTAAAGTGAAATGTCCTTTTCTCCACTATGTAACAACTGCTGCAATTGCAGCATCAAGTCATGTCACTAAGCTGTTCTAGATTCCCCGATCTTAGAGGAGTACTTCTGGCTCCTATCAGCACTCAAACATAGCAAATGAGGTGAATCATATTTAGTTAGCTGGATTCCTTTCACTGAGTTCTTTTGACTAAATGGTTTTGCTTAGCATGAGTAGTCACTTGGCATGGGAAAACTGAAGTCACTGGAGCCTTAGGCCACAAGCTCTAACTCCCACCTAAAGCTGAACTTAATTTGTGCTAAGTTATATAAATGAAGGCCTTGGGACCAGTGCAAACCGGAAGATAAAGGAGTTGCATCCTAGTAAGGAGCAACAACCAGACATATGACGAAATTTACACCCACCTCAAGACAATGAAATAGCTTTATGAGGAATGAAGAGACACCACACCAGATTTCATCACTGGACCAAGAGGCATGTGCAAAGCATATGAACAGCATATGATGGTTGGGTGCACAGAACATAAGGGTATAAAACTCCAGGAAGTCCTTTATTGTGGGTGCCACCTCAAAAGCATCCAGCTAGAGCTACTACTATTCCTGTACCACTCAATTACTAATTTTCTAAGAACGGGACAGCTAAGACTGCTGTGGGAAACATAGGATAAAGAATTTCTTTTAGCACAAACTATGAATGTACATATGTCCAACACTAAGACCCCCAGATAACTTAAAGATGTATATTGTCATTGGATAATATTAGTTTCTCCTTGCCCTCTACATTCCAATTACACTGCATGGTGCCTCTCAGTTTGGGGGTTGGTTATTTTTTTTCAGGATAAAATTATAATACTGACACTGACTGTGATCCTATACTGACAAGAATGTATGGGGTTCTTTTCCTTTTTATTTTTTCCACCTTGGATATACAAACTTATTTGTCCAAAAGTAAGAAAATTATTGCAGTTAATCTTGATATTATTTCTGCTGTGCCTCCCCACTAGTGTAGCCACAAAGCAGTTTCAAACTGAACAAAAATTTGAATAGACAAATTCTGCTTTAATGAAAAGAATGACAAGCAGCTAAACACGAAAACAACAATGGTTATCAGTAACAAAAGTATCTCCAGTTCTCACAGTGGTATACACCTGTCTACAAAATGAATGTCTTTAACTGAGTCAGTGATAACCAGTAGCTCTTCAGCTGTTTTCACTTAACTGCACATCTAGAGAGGTGTTGCAGTTATCGGGGCAATGCACTGGGTTATCAAAACAGTGGATATTCTTGGCACTGAGTGCCTTGGGTTTGCTATGAGTAGTTGGCTGGGGGGACTTTTTGGGTTGGATTTTTTTTTGGTTCATTGGTTTGGTTTTCATTTTCAGTGGTTTTTTTTATGGTTTTTTGATTTTTTTTTTTTAAGAATTGTTCCAAATTGCTGGTCTATTTGACTATTGCAGGGAGACAGGAGAGAGTTATCAGTGTTTAAGTGGTCTGGTGCAGGGCCAAATAGAAAAAGGAAGGTTGCCAGCCAGAAAGAACAACATTCATGCTTTATCCAGTAGCCAGGACAGGCTAATAAGGTCGAGCATAAGTGTGTGTAAGGACAGGAGTCAGATTAAGATCAAAATCTTAATGGAGAAGTGGGAGGAAGGGGAGGCAAGAGATTAAAAAAACAGAGATGCTTCATCTAAAATGAGAGTATCCACAAGAGGCACCTATTGCAAAATGTCTGCTGCAAGATGTTTTATTCCACTTAATTTTCCAGTGTAATTAAATCCAGAGGATAAGTGGGAAGGAAGGCGGAAAGAATGGTTCCTATACTCCCCATTAATTATGTTCTTAAAAGCTACTGAGTCTAGAAAAAAGAAAAAGGGTTGGCTGACACAGTGTTTTCTTCATTTAAAAGCTCTGAGGAGTTGTCTTTATCCAAAAAGAAGCAAGTGCTGCTCTTTAATGGGGACCAGAATCCCTCTAAAGAAAAAATTACTTTCATGAAAATCTCTCTGAATAAAATTTTCCTTCATTTTAGGGCTGCCTGCTTCCTGTCACATGTCATTTAAGCCATAACTAGATACCAGTGCTAAGCAGCTGCAAGAGAAGTAATTTCCTCTTGTTTGTGAGCAGAAAAGCATATGCCAAAATAACAAAAGATAAATTAAATCAGACTTTCTTACTTTGGTGTAAGATTGTTTGAATACAAACCCTTCCAGCCACTGCTCGGTCTAGCTGAAAGGAATGTCAACAAAACAGTGTTTATAACACAAAGCAGAGTACGGAAGTTCCCCTGAAATTTTATTTAGGAAACTAAACAAGGAGATAAATGGTGAGATCACTGCTGGAAGCACACATTACACCTTGAACAGAAATGTTCATGAGAGTCAGCAGTTTCACATTCTGCCCTTGACTTTCACATATAAATCCAATCCGGACAGAGTAAGAAAGAAATACCCTGTGCTGAGGAGCAGGTAGGTAGACATCAGGGAGAGCAATATGCTGAACAGTCGCTGAAAGAGGAATGTGGAGCTCAGTAATGGCAACACAGAGGAAGAAACTGCAAACAAAAGAAAGATGCATCAGTCACTAACATGCAAAACATTTCACCCTCAGTAACAAGATAACATTCTTCCAAAAGCTTGACACTTTATGTACAGATATTCAATACTGGTCCTATATGCCCTTCCATTTTCAGAAGTCACTTTTGCTAAAGAAAACCCAGTGTTTGTTAATACTTATAAAAACTAATTTTAGTTCTCTACCATTTTAATTCCCTGGCTTTCTACCTCACAGCTTTTATAATTTCTCATGAACTGATGTTAGTAAGTCCTTCAGATGACGCAGAAGTACTACCCCAGAAAACAGTCAAACTTGACTGTTTAATACTACTTTGAGAGCCACTTACCACTGCCCTGAGGGGATCTCTCTGACAGCTAAAAGACTGTGGTTACAGAGCGTCTGCTCCGCTGTATTAAGATTAGGAAACCTACTACATTTTGAAGTGCAACTGAAAATACTGGTAGCAAAGATACAGAAACTATCTACTTACCAGCCTCTTTACTCAAACGTTTTAAAGTAAGAATATTTAAGGAACTACAGGGGACCTATCTGTCATGACTTATGCCTCTTGCCTTCAACCTGTAATGCATTTCTCTAACGCAAGTGAGAGACCTTAAGAGCTGCATTTCACTCCTTGGTGTAGTCCATCAGTCAACTAACCGCTCAGCCGGGGTTAGCAGAATCCATGCTGTCCCTAAAGAGACTCCTCTAGCTGGGAAACTTCTGGAGGTGAAGATGGAGCCCAACAATTGCAGGTGGTGAGGAATATTGGGAAGAGAGGAAATGGGCTACTGGAAAAGTGAGTAAAAACGAAGAAAAGCCGATGAAAATTGGCCAGTGCTTGAAGCAAGGAAAGGAAGAAGGAAAAGCACTGCTGTGATTTAATCTTTAAACCTGGTTTTTGGTTGGTTTTTTTTTGGGTTTTGCTTGTTTTGCCTTTTTTTTTTCTGGTTTGTTTTGTGTTTGGTTTTTTTATATATATATTTAAATTTTACGTGTTTATGAAGAAATGCACAGAAAAATAACATTGGTGTGATTTTTCACTGTGGTATAGTGCCTCACATTACTGAATCATTCAAAGACTGAATGAACAGTATGTCATAGCAATCGCTCTACTACAGAACAGAAACAAAACTATAATATACAGAAAGTGCTTGCTTGTGCTCACTGTCATAGTATACATTTGTATACGTATTAAATGTATCAACAAAAGAGAAATGAGGCTATTAATAAAACCTGTGGGTCAGTATCTTTTATTTCCTGGTTTTCAGCCTTGGCCACTGCTAGTTACAGAATCAATGACTTCATTTCAAGGGTGCTCCAGCCTTTCAGCATCACTTGTATCTTTCTATATTTAAAGAAGGCCAGATCCAAGGAGGAACTTCACCACACGTCAGAACTGCTGGAATGAAATTCAGCCTCTGTGAATGACACTCAATGCAACAGACATGTATAAGCTCCTTTCTTGCAATCATAGATGAAAACAGATGAGTGGCTGTTAGGTGATAATTAGCCTTTCTTTTCCACACCTGATGTGACACATCAGATACTAACCATCAAAAGACCTGCAGGTTTCTGGCTAACCTATACAAATCTCTGTATGTGTCCTCCACATACAGCAGTTACAACAAATTCCTCAATATTTGGCAAATTGCCATAATAGATTTCCACTGGTGAAACCTTTAAAACATAATACACATTCATTTAGACATATTTGCTAACATAAAGATGGGTTTGAAGAACATGGGAAACAGACGGATTAACTTTATGCCTCCCAGTTTTACCTCTGTTTGTGGATAACATACACTGCAAAAACCGTATGGTGTAACAGCTAAAGACAGCTGGACACAGGCCTGCAGTAACCCACCCGCCACTAATTCATTTTCATTGTTCTCCATGTCTTTCTTCAGTAAGAAAGTTTAGGCCTAAATTAAACCTTTAAGTAAGGTAGGCTTCACAGTAAACAAACGAGTAGCTGGGGAGGAGAGAACAACTTGCTAGGTAACTTCAGAAGTCTTATTATCATACTGACATGATAATAACAATCAGTATTATTATGAATAAATACTGATAACTCTGTGTTTCTGGTTATATAATACATACAGAGGTGCAACATGAGAGTTCAGTAAGAAGCAGCGCTATTCTACAAGTAAACTAAAACATGAAAAGGAGTTTGGTAACCTGTCATGCCCCTAACCTTGGAAAAGCTACAGTACCTTAATTACTATGATGCCACAGTTCCTGTACTGAATAGTGACAAGATAGATGCTAGTTGTGCCCATGGTACTGACACAACATATCCCTCCACCAGGCATACTGAGGACATGTTGCTGGATGCCTTAGTATTTTACCTGCTTAGTTCCGTATTTAACTATGCAGAGCAACTTCAGCAAGCTTCTACCTTGTATATCCTATTAACTTAAAATAATTACTTCCAGTCTGAAAGGCTTTCTTAAAATATTCAATACTACCGTGGCATTAAGTAGACTTTTTGGATACATACAGTTTACTTCACTGCTGGCTTTATTTATCATAGAAACATCACCCACAGCAGATTTCTAATATACTTTTTCCTCATAACTTCAGACCTCTCGACTTCCCAAATCATCTCTCAGATGAAAAATGTTTTTCTCTAACCCTCACACGGAAGAGAAAGATAACCTTTACCCTCAATTCCTGCTCCAGTAAGCCAAGCAGGACATCATTGATTTCACTGACTTCACAGCTGCAAGGAATTCATCCACACAGAGATACCCACTTAGCTTAACAGGCTACAGAGAGTTAGGAAAGAATGATGGAAAGGAAAATACTTCAAAGAAAACTACATTACAAAGAGAGCATTGCTCACATAGAGACACTGATCACAATCACTTGTATTAATCTCAAATCCATTTGCTCAAACTGAAGCAGATTTGCTAAAACTGATAGAACCTGCTCAAGTTAAAACAATGTCACCAGTACAATACATCTAGCAACAAGGTAACAAGAATCAGAATTCTTCCATTAAGTTATGTTTAAATTCCTGGTCTTCACTTTTAGCAAAGACCTGCTACCAAACTTTGCATGGTGTATGTTTAGGTCTAAAACAAATCCACATTCCAGATCACTCAGGGATAAACAATGCTAAATATTTTCTAATGGAAATTAGAAATTGTTTTATAGCTAAAACACGAAAGGTGTTGCTTTACTGTATTTCCACAACCTCAGTGATAATTACATTTGTACTGTTAAATCATCTTAAGAATTTAATTTTAGAGTTGTGAAAAAGCTACAGGCTTGTAAATGGTTCTTTTTCTTTAATTACCAGGTTCAAACATCTCAAACATACATTAGCAACTTTAGTTCACAGTTATTTTACAAGTTGTCTCTGAAAAGCACTTTTATACCCCAAAGGTCTTTGCTGCAACTTCAAGTTTCTATTGAAATATGGCAACAACCTTTCCTCACTGTCTTATGCCTAACTGAATTGCCTGTAGAACATCTAAGATCACCATTATCTGACTCCAAGTGAAACAAAAAGGGAATTTAAGCCATTATATTCCTAAAAGGGGTCTTCAAGATATTAAGAATATTCAAAAGACAAAGCTAAAAGTTGTTTGCATTTTACTACAAACCTACAAAGGAGTAATATTTTAGAAGACATTCTAACATATTTCTCCAAAAACCTTACTTAGGAAAGAATATTGAACACATAGAAGAACTATCAGAAGTCAAATAAAAGAATATGTGCAAAAGGAAGATGTCAATAAAGAAGTGTCACTGCCTCAACCCCAAGCCCCATAAACTAGTAACATACAAGTTTGAGAAAGAAGTTGTTCTTACCTAGAGTCATCCAGCTGATAATTTGATTCAATAGAGGCAATCCTTGTTTGTTCTTAAGACTGTCATGGGTGCTGCTCACAACGTATGTCGAAAGTGTGATACTCAACATCTACAAAGCAGAAATTAGACAATGAGACATATAATAAACATACAGATCTCTGCCATCCCATGCCAAATATGTAAATATGCTTCAGATTTGCATAAACCCCTCATCTGAATCAACATAAGAAGAGGAAGTCTTATATGTAGTGTTGAGTATTTATAGATTTAACAAAAAAATTGCTTTTAAAACCTTCCTTCTAGTTTATCATTACTATTAATAATTTGTGCTATTTTTTAATTTAAAGAAGTACCCTGGATCACTGATTCGACATGATATGCTCTTTGTCACTTAAACACTCATGTAAACCACAGAAAACATATGTCCCAAGTTCTTTAAGGAGCGCTTGTGCTCAAACAGCAACTATGAACTAGCAGAACCTCTGGCTTTGCTGCAGTATTTGGTACAGGGTGAAGGGCAAGGGTAGTTGAAGCACAGCTCCTCTAAGAGAAGACAGCAGCAGCAGAGCAGATTGGAGGTGGATTTTACAAGATAAAAAGCTGCTGCAATCTTGGCAGACTGTTAAAATGAAATTGTCTGCACCACCTGAAGCAGAGCCCTCTGCTTTGTAGAAGCAGTGACGCTGAAGATTGTTCTTTTCTTTTTCCCTTAACTAATTGTAGAGACACCACTCAGTCATCAAGTAGGTGCAAAAAACTTGAGGAAAATTACCCCATGAGTCAGTTATTTCTGAAAGATTACAATTATCCAAGAAAATACTTGAGCCAAGTTTTCAATTACTGCCATTTACTCATAACTCTGCAGTTCCACTAAAAGGCAAATCAAGCAGTACTTTGCAAACACGTCCTTTAAAATTGCATTACAAGATATAATTGCTGTTATGGCTTATTTTTAGTGCAAAGCACATACAGTCTTCACATTCATCACTTTTACCATATGAATTGCTGCCATTCCCCTGACAGACACAGTGATACCCAGTGGTACCTGCTCAGAGGACACACTTGGCAGTCAGCATCCTTTTTTGTTGTGGTTTCACAGGTGCGTTGTATCTGTTGCTTCTATTTAATTTCAGGCCACAATAACACGTAAACTGTATTTCTGTGTGACATCAAGAAGCTAGGTCAAAGCATTAAGCCTCCAAATCTCAGGGAATTGGTCCCTTTAGACCTCTGATTTTATTTGGGATGCTTTTGCTGTATTCAGGCCAGATGCATCTTTTCAACTTTTAGTGTCATGAGCTCTGGTAATCCCTCTATTATTCCCTAGTCACTGGTGAAGTCACTTTGCATTCACTTTGTATCATCTCCCATAATACATCTCATGCCTTGAAAAACTTGTGATGACCTGGGCACATTACTAAACCAAATTTAGTGCTGCTAGATCTATGCCAATGTCCAGGGAAGGGATCAGCACCCACTTTTGAGACTCTTGTTTTCACAGTTCAAGTAATGTTCAAATTGCTCTCTGCTTTCACCAACATCAGAACTAGAATGACACAGAAGGTACAAGGAGATGCAAAATAAGGTCTCCTGCTAACAATATGTCTTCTTTCCTCCTCCACAACCTTCTCCAGAATGAAGAGATTATTCTTGCACAGTTTAAGAGCAGGCATCTGAGAAACACAGCCAGAAAGAGGAAACCAAGGGTGACATCTGCAGTCCAACACATCTTCGCCAGAAGGTCTCCTAAGCAACTAACATGATAACCCATAGACAGAATGGTAGGAGAACCAGCATCATCAGATGGACGATGTACAAGGCTCGTTGAAAACACTCCTCCTGTCCCTTAGTTCCACCAATACAACACGGATCCCTACTGCTCATTTCTCCTAATTTAGAGGAGAAAACTAATAAGCTGACCTCCTTGGACCCACATGAAGTTCAAGCCTCCTAGGAATAACAACTTGGCCCAACATTACCAAATAATGGCAACAGCAGTGGCAAAGAGAAACTAATGTTCTCTGCAGCAAAAATATTAAGTTGTACAGTAAGCACCCTAGCAGTCTACCTGATGGATTATAAATAACTCCTCTTTTCACCATTCCAGAGGCCTTAATGACTTCTCAAACATCATAGAATCGTTTAGGTTGCAAAGGACCTTTACGGTCACCAAGTCCCACTGTTAACTCTGCCAAGTCCATCAAAGTCCACCACTAAACCATGTCCCTAAACATCATGTCTACACATCTTTTAAATAGCTTCAGGGGTGGTAATTCCACTACATCCCTGGGCAGCCTGTTCCAATGCTTGGCAACCCTTCTGGACAAGAAGTACTTCCTAATACCCAGTCTAACCCTGCCCTGGTGTGCTGTGAGACTGTTTCCTCTTGTCCTGTCACTTGTTACTTGGGAAAAGAAACCTATCCCCACCTCACTGGAAGAGAGGAGTAGCATTAATCAAAAGAATCCTCAATTCCTGCTTTAGTGATATCAAGAGAAAACCTGAGAAACTGTTGGCAATGTTCTGAAACGGTGAGGGTACAATTAGATTTGTCTGCCTCAAGCAAACAGTGACATGTATCAAAACTTCAAAATTAGGTCTAAACATAACTGATTTTTTTGGAACAGAAATGCAAACATATCCATGTGAAGTTACTCAGGCTCATATTTGTGCTAATATTTCTTTATTTGTACACTCTTGCTAAAAAATCTTTTTGATTGTGCTGTTTGGTTCTCTGGAACGTTTTTGTTTCTTTAAGGCTAATACCCATGCTGGAAATTCATAGTGTGTAGCTACAAAAAACAGTGAATAAATGCATAGCCTATAAAGGACCTCTCAGGTCCATACATGTATGTATTTTAGGCATTCGTTATTCTTTCTCCTCCTTCTTTTGAGCTCCAATTATGAAAATAACCAATTTGAGCTCCATACCTATACCACTGGTGTAATGAATGCATTGCTTACCTCAGTAAGAAACTCCAGCACAGAATAAGTTATGGCTAATAAAGCTGGTCCTGAGATAAAACTGTTATCTTCTAAGAAGTTAAAGAAAAAAAAAGGAGGACAGCAGACATGCAAGGTATTATTAGAACCTTAAAAGCTCTCTAGAACTTAATTAACACCTACTATGAAAAGATCTACCTATTTCATGAAGCTACAAAGAATAAAACCCATTAATCTTTCATATGAAACAAGATTTAGCCAACAGAAAGTCAGCTCAGTATTAGTCTCACATTGTTACTCAACAGCTAGAAACAGGAAAGAATGCCCTGAACCAGCAAGCCTGTCCTTAGTGTTCATGTGCAATTCCCGCAAAGGTCACTGGAAGTTACACACACAGACTGATGGCAGGACAAACTCTCAAACTCTCCGAGCAGAGCATCAAGAGTGTAAGCACATCACTCTATCTATATACACAAATATGCACAAGATGAGCTTCGAGAACACAGCATTATGATATTTAAAAATGCATATTATCATGAGCACATGGTTCTCTTAAAATGATCAAGGGGAAAACTCTAAGGAACAATCATTTCCTTCTTCAAAGGGATGGCCTTGGTAGGAACATGTTATTAGAGAAGTATGTAAAAATTTGCACACAAAACCCCTTCAACATTGTGAATTACTGGAAAATGGCAACTGACCTGATAAAAATATACTTTCAGATCTTCATTATTTCTGTATTTATTTTTGTTTTTACAAACCGATGCCAGTGAGAAGCAAGAGATCAGGAGAGTCAGCAAACCAGTTGATATTCTGTAAAAACAAAAGAACAATAAAATTCCAGGAAGCATCATCAAAATGTTCAGGAAACTTTTACAGAAGTGCTCTTCACTAAGATCAAATAATTCATTACTGTATCAAGACTTAACACATTAAGGAAACATCAACATCCAGCTTTAGAAAAACAAAATCCAGCTCAGAATCAAGTGTGGTTTGGGTTTATTTTTTTAATGTAGTGGTCAGCTTGAGGGGTTTTTTGGGTGGGGTTGGGTGTGTTTGGTGTTATGGGATTTTTTTTTAATACAAGCTTGACATCTACAAATACAATTATTCTTTTTTTTTTTCATGGTAATGGGAAAAGAAACCCTCCATTTTGCCCATGTGACTGCTCTGTCACTTGTCATTTTTAGGTGCTTTTGATTACCTAAAAATAATATTTTGAACAAAATAGTAACAGTGATTGGTGATCTGAAGTTAGGTCTTCAAGGTTTGTCCAACCATCTATCAGGGTATTTATACCACAATAACTAACAAATACATAGTTATGTAGAAACACCTCACATTCAGTAAAATCAGGCTACATAGGCATATATATCTCAATAGCATTTTCCAAGTCATGATCTAATGATCTAATGAATAGAGGAACATAGCTGCAGGCTACTCACAGGCTGAAGGTTGGAAGGTATCCCTGGAGATGAGGCCAGTTCAATTCCCTACTCAAAGCAGTGTGCAGGGCTTTGGCTGCTCAGGGCCATACCTAGGTAGGTGCTGAATACTTCCACTGATGAGACTCCACAACCTGTCTAGGGAACCTGTTCCAGTGATTGACTCTCCTCAGTGTAAAATAAATGTTTGTTCATACATTTAAATGGAATTTCCTGCATTTAAATTTCTGCCCATTTCCTGTCTCTTCATTAGACACCAAGAAAAATCTGTCATCTTTACTCTTCTCCCCCAGACAGGTATTTATATACTTTGATAAGATCTTCCTGAGTCTTCTCCAGAATAACCAGTTCCAGCTCTCTCATCTCTCCTCCAGGATAAGCAGCCCAAGCTCTTGCTCACTCTGTGACAGATTCTCTAATCCCTTATCATCTTAATGACCATTCTCTGGACCAGGCCTAGTATATCCACATCACTCTTTCCAGAGGGCCCAGGATTGGATGCAGCAATTTCAGATGAGTCTTGGCAGGGCTGAGTAAGGAGGAATAATCACCTTCCTCCTGCTCACCATCCCGGTGATGCCAAGGATATCACTGGACTTTCCTGCAAGAGGCACTTTTTAGTCCTTTCAGTCTGAAGCCTGGGTTCCTGATGGCCAGTCTTACCAGTAAAAGAGGGAAAAGAAGGTCTCAGACTTCAACGTCCTTTCATCTCCAGGTCACCATCTCAATCAGCCACATTATCTCTAGTCTTCTTTTTGCTGCTGTATACCGTCTTGTTGCACTTTACATCCCATACCAGATTCAACTTCAGGAAAGCTTTGGTTTTCCTAACCTATCCTGCATATTCAGACAGCATATCTATGTTCCTCCTGGATCATCTGACCCTGCCTCCACCTCCTGTATGCTTCCTTTTTATGTCTGAGTTAGGAGCTCCCTGTTTGTACCATACAAGTTCCATTAATGTATTCAAGAAGCCCTGTCCCAATGTATAGTGCCACTGCTCAAAAACAGATCGAATAAATGCACTCTGACACTCTAATTTCTCCCTCCCATATCCTTTCTCCCAGCATTCTCCTTATCTTCAGTATCCTGAGATACCACACATACATATATTTTTAATTGTTGCTTCAAGCCTTTTCAGCTTCAAAACTCCCATGACAGGATTCAGACAGGCACAAACTGTTTCAGAGGTACAATGTTTCATTAGAGGAATAAACAGAAGATGTACAGCCTGGGTAAGGTAAATGTAAAGAAGTGTCAGGGAGGAAGATCTAAAGGCAATTTAATTCCATTTTGATTTCTAAGCTGTGCTCAAATGTTTTAAAGAATAAAAACCGCACAGTTTGGATGAGCAGAAATACATAAATGTATATAGAGCTGAGAGGTTGTAACACAGCCAAAGAAAATCGTCCTGAATATTTCTAACATGCCCAAGCATCAAGACTAAGAGTTTTCAATAGACACATTAAAGTCACAATGAAAAATACAGAGGCAGAATGTCAATAATTCTGGAAATATCTGGGCTCATAATTCCATCTGCAATCATACATTACTGCTCCAATCCCATATTTTACTAAGGATCAGGCACCCTGCTCTGCTGGGGCACAGTATCTTCTGCCAGACAGCAGAAGGAACCATTGCAGTGTAGGTCAATTCAAGTCTCTCTCTGCAATAACACCAGAAGCCTAATGCCCTCAGGCCAACCACCTGGACTGCATCCAGATATGAGAGAATGCTGGTATGATGAAAGAGTGGCTCACTAGAGGAGAGGAACAGATGACAAAGATGCACTAGATGCAAAAAAAAAAAATGCAAATCAACAACTGTAGAAAATCAGAGAAGCAACACCAGAAAGGAAAATGTAGAACAGAGAACAAGTGAAGGTGGAAAAAGAATAGACAAAGGAGACAGTGAGGAAGAAGAGAGCTTTGTCTATCCTATTTATTCTATTATCTCATTAGGTACAGTGTGCTATTCAAAGACAGATTATTCGAAATTAGATGGAGGAAGTCAGAAGGATGCTGTCAGAGTAAATTGCTTTTGAAGAAATGCTCTTATGTGCCAGTACTATTTACCACATTTGTACCCCAGTGAAGCTCCTTCTTTAATGGTGACCTTTATTTTTATGTAAAGTTTGCAAATTTTGTATTGTGAGAAATGTTTCCCTTGCCAAGAAATTACAGAATAAGGTAAAGAGCAAATAGATGAGGCAAAAGAATTAAAAGCTTATTCTCATTCACATTAGTAACTGAGGTCTCTATAACCATGTTCTCGATAATAATTTATATTCTGAATTTCAATACCTATCTCAGCCAGATTCCAATAATACAATTCCTCACGTATCTCAAAAGGCAGCCTAAATAGATTACAGATATCAAAGAGGGAAATAAAAAGTTTAAAGAACAAATTGAGAGTCTTACACCAGAGGAATGTTTGGTTCTCTTCCTACAACAGGCATTAAAGGAAATATTGCTAGGAGCACACACAGAAGAGTCCAGACTGATGCGCTTGTCTAAAGGAAATAAATATATAAAAGAATTATTTTGAGGTCATGTGGACAATTGTCTAATCAGAAAAAAATACATCAGCGAACTACTAATGGCTACCAGCATCTCCCAAAGCAACCCCCACCTTTATCAAGAGTAAACTTAGCTGAAAATAGAGCACAGGATCATTGGTGTTAAAGTACTTCAATTTAACTTAGAAAAGAACCTCATTTACGCAGCTGTCAAAATCCATTCAAAGACAATGAGAATCAAAGCTAAGATTACACTTAAAAACACTTTCTCCAAGTGTGGCCTTCACACACACTGCAGTCACTAGAAAGCTGATGAGTAACCGTATGGAAGAGAGGAATAAAACTGATCTCATCAGAAGTTTGCAGCAGCTCACCAATCAGCTATTCTCTGGCAATATGGGAGCATTTTCCAGACTTTGAATCTGAATTCCATCTGATTTAACTACCATAATCATCTAAGTAGTTATCTACATGCGTTGCTAGGAGGAAAAAAACCCAACCTGATCCTAGGTATTTGACTCTAAATAAAAACATTAAAAGCTATAAGCAGAATCAAGCTCAAGGCAGATTCGAATTCCCCAAAGGAAATTTTCAGTGCTACAAAACATCTCTGTATATCCAGCTTTAAGACAAGTTACTTAATTACTCAAATACAATGAAAAAAAGTAAATAAACAAATACAAGCCTCCATTCCTGACAGCTCTTGCAGAGCAAGAACTTAGCAATTCAACTCCAATTTTTCTGTTGTTTGTTTTAATTAAAATGTTAATGTTATTTCAGAACTCTAGGTTTTAGATATTCTGTGAAATAAGAGATGTTTGAACAAACTAACGGAAGAAATGTCTCTTATATTAAACATTGATTTACTTCACACCCATATCTACAGAAGTGGAGTTTGTTTCCTGGGAAAAATAATACAGAAAGCTGCCTAAGAGGAACAATGTGTGCCAGCTGATTGCAGACAGTAACGAATGGAACAAGTATTTTTCAGTTATCTTCTCTTTCTTTTGTTCTGGTTTTTTTCTTTTTTTATTTTTTCAATAAATGATCATATTACTCGAAGGGTGGCACATCTACCAATCGTGCATGTCAACTCTTCTGTTACTGTGACACTTTGATAAGTGATGTGCATTTCATACCACTCAGTCAAGCAATTTTTAGTTATCATTAACAACAGAAAACTGATAGCTAACTCATAGCTACTGCAAAATTCTTAAGCAGTCTTATTTACTTACATTGTATAAGAGATCTCTCCAGATCATATTAAACTCCTCTGCCTTTCTACATGCTGCTCATGATGGAGATCAGAATAAAAGTGTAACTGAACAAAACCCTAAAATAGCATTTCAAAGAGACCAGTCCCAATATCCTGAGATGTAATCAACTATTAGCCATTTAAAATGTTCTTTCTAAGCCAAGCAATACAGTACCTTTGCTTGAGCCCAAAGTTGTGTGATCACTGGCCAGCCGGCGAAGACAAGAAGACCAAGAGTAAGCGTAGAGCGGTAGAAAAAGCTGAAGACCTAATTAAAAAGAAAAAAATCCAACAGAAGACTGAAAACCAAGTGCATTAATAAAACTTAGAATTCCTCAAAGAGGTAGAACGCTGTGAGATAACCTGTTGATATAGACAGATAAAATACTTACTAGTATTTCAATTCCCAGTACACAAATGAAGATGAATCCTATAGACTGAACCATATTATGTGACAAGACATTTGTGGCAAGGTCTTGAATAACAGGAAGTCTGTTCAAAATGATGGAACAAGATAATTATTTTTAAAAAACAGAAAGATCAAAGGATTTTACCTTTCAAGGGAAAGGAGAGGAGTCAGACCCCCAAAAAAATTTCAGGTATTGCTGATTTAGAAACAGAGTGGGTGATGGCCTCAGTCTCTTTCTGCCCAGTTTTACTTGATATAGGATCCACAATAAAACCCTCCAGCTTTTCCCCCTCCCATTTCTGGCTCATCTTCACCAGTATTTGGACAAGCTTCAGACACCTAAATCAACTCTGACTTTATGAACAGTTTTAGTTATGCTGTGCTTAATGTCCATCATAACTGATGAAACACTCAGAAGCTTTAGAGAGGGGAAAAAAATCCCCAGTTAGCTTTTCCAGTGTTTTATGAAGCAGCTCATTATCTAACTGCAGTTGGTCTTATTTTCTCTGAATAATACTGATTTAGTAGCTACAGAATTGCCAGTATATTAGGTAATAGAAATCATAATATAATAAGTATTTTTGGGTTTAGAGCAAAAGGAGACCAAGGCAAGACAAGTTTCTTTTAATATCTGAGCACAGTCTTCAACAGGACTAGTACATCTTCTCCAAAAGCAGATGGAGTTCAGCATACTTGACACTTTGCAGGATCAGACTACTTCAAAATTACTGGAAAAGAACAGCCTGTCCCATTTTACAAAGGAAGTCAGCTGCTACAGGTATTTGCTCAAGAATTTAGCACCCTTTTGTTACAGTTACAAGAATACTAAAACCATTTTGTCTTGGAAAGACATTAATTTATTTTTGCTAATAGGAAAGATATCTTCTAGAATTGGCAGCTACATCAGTCAGTCTGGAAACCACCCTGTATGTCAAGTGAAATATAAACCACAATCCTCTGGGATGTCTCAGGAACATTTCAGGCAGTTTAATAAATTTATATTTAACCTTTTCTCCCAAATTTATGGGAAAAAAATTATTTGTCAACAAACACGAAGCACAGACCCAGTTTGATAAAGCATTCTTTGTAAAATGTAATCTTTACTTACTCTTTCACAACTGCATACCACACCGGTACTGGCAAGAGACAGTATATGTAGTATGTCCAAGGACATGTTTGAATCAACAGGAAAAAAGCTATTATCACTCCAACAAAAGCAAATCCGTAGAAAAGAACAGTAGATTCCTATAAAACAAATGTTGGGGAAACATTCCTGAGACATCAGTGAAATGTTTTAAACTCCACACTGTTTTCCATTTGTTAATTACACAGTAAAGCAAATGTTACTTTAACACAGCCACTCAAACTGCCTCGTGTCTCTGTGCACAACTTTGGACAGTGTTTCCAGGCAGACGAAAAAACCAAAATGCAAACCAACCACCGGATTTGAAGATTTAATTCTCAATATCTCCCTATATAAGGTTCTGCAGTAAAATCTGGACAGGCAAAGCACACTAGTACAGTTTGGAAGCCCAGTGTATGCAGTAGTATTTATGTTCAATGAATACATAAAATCCATTGGAAGCCTGAGATACTAAGGGTCTTGGAAAAAAGAACTCTCTTAAATTTGGATTCAAAAACCAGACTTCACTTAGCATATAACCTTTTGAGTTCAAGTTTGTAGCATTGAGGTCAAAACATTTAATGAAAATTCCATTAGCACACATTTCCTCCTCCTGACTGAAACATTTGAAAGAGAAGTAATTAAATTAAAATATAAGGCATTAATTCCTACAAAAAAATACCAGCTCTTCAGGATCTAGGGACAGCTACTGAAGGAGGCTTGTAACCAATCTCCCGCAGGAAAGACAGCCGTACTCAAAAGAATCTGCAATTTCAAGATACAACAGAGGACTAGAGTCACATGGTACTAAAAGATTCCTATCATAGCTAGAGCTGTCAATATACTTAAATCCTATATATACTGCATCACCAGCTTTGTGCTTTTAAAAAATAATTAAAATAATTAAGACATGAAATGTACTTGAAGAAACATGTTCTTGGACTAACAGAGCTGTAAGGAGGAACATCAAGGAGAAAGGAAATATTTAAAATGGATAATCTCAGGCAAATTAGTCCTTAATCATGAGGTAGCAGTAATCTCTTGCTCATGCAAAAGGAGCATTAAACAGTCACTGTGAAGCTGCATTTTTCCTGGTCATTGAACTATTCTTCCTTATTTAGACACATTCAGATACCGTAAGAATTACTGGCAAGGGAAGATTATGTTTTAAATGAACAATTTTATCATCCTGTAAGGCACCCTGACATAGTAAAGGCAGCTTTAGTGACTGAGCAGTCTTTAGTATACAGCGTAGGTAATGACTGACAACACCTTTCTTCTACACGAATGCCAGTTTCTGTGAATGAGTTACGTAGACAAATACATGACTATGTTAAATATGCTGAAGAGAAAAGATATTCAATTAGCAGTTCACATATACGGAATAACTTTTTCTGCCTCCAAGTGACTAACAACTGCCTTGATTTAACCTAACACCAAATGCAAGTTCTAAATGATTTTTAAAATAAAATTTCTAATAAGATATGCCATTAAAGAAAGAAAAAAATGTTATATAGAAAGCTGACCTAATGCAGTTTCAAGTTTCATAGTTTTAAATCTTACATTTGCTGACATATAGACAGAATGAATACGTATAGGAATGATAGGCACACTGTGATTTATCACCAATTAATTAAACACATACAATCAACATTTTATTCCATATAGAGATATAAATGTTATAGAGTTTAACATAGTTGGTCATGCATTGAAAATGGAAATCAGACTTGCATTTTTTGAGAATGTTTAAAAAATAGATTAAAATGTTAGGCTTCAGTTAAGCAAAACAACACACTGCTTTAAAAGCAAAAGTTCTTTCATACGCTTCATAAGAAACCAAAAACTTCTGAAGATTATATGTACAGGATGTGCAGTTTCATTATTCAGAGGCTCTTTTCAGATCTTATAAGGCAGTGCTTTGTAGAAGACAATTTGTCAATGGTAGATTAGTTTCTCAGCAAAATTCTTTAAGTAGCTCCAATATTAGCCATAAACGAAATAACTTCCTCATATGAAGGATTAGCTTCACACTGTGATTCCATAAGTATTTAGGAACACTAAAAAAGGTTTCTACAGAAAAAGACCTCTTACTAAAACTGAGTAAAGAAAATTATATAAACAAAGAACTAAGAAACCTAAGTTTTTTTCTCCCACTGTCACTGGTACAAAATTTGCCTTCAACAAATAAAAATCAATATACCATATTAACATCTGATGTCAACTACAAATGTGAAGTTTTTGCTTAATGCAGTTATTAATATGCCTAACACTCTATTTACTGTAATTATTTTGTTCATATCTGACATAACATGCATCTTGGATAATTTCTTAGCTACTTGAAGAAAGAAAACTTTAATCATGCATTACAGCACTTATGAATATTTCCCATTTCAATTTTACTTGGCCACTTTCATTAAAGGCTAAGACTATCCATTTCAACCAGTAGTAAAAACCTCAAGATAGCATGATAGGTATTTTCTCAGAGTAGTACACTGAAGGCAGTAAAGATGCTACGTGAATGCTCATTGTCAGTTACATTATCAAATGAAACAATTCCCTTTATTTTGAAACAAATTCTTGAGTTTGGGATACCCTCCCCCACTAAGGCTTTAATCCTTCTCTAATGAAATGGTAGCTCTTAGCTTATTCACTTTTTCAATGCATCTCTGTTCCTGATGAATGGCTGAAAGTATATATGTAGAATTTTGTACTTTGTCAAAAATCAAACCATAATAATATTGTCAAAAAGAGCTTCCTTCATCTTTGATGCAGTCTTCTGCTGCACCCTTGCAAATCACAGAGTACAAGAGCAAGCCAATCTATGAAACCATGGTTCACCTTTCTATTAAAACAGGTGACACATTTTAAAAATGCCATGATTGGACTGCAGAGCTTCTGAAAAGTGTTTTCATGTTGCCAGAGAGAACAGGAATAAAATAATTTACATGCTCCTTTTTTTTTTTTATTCTTACAGTAAATAACAAAAATCAAAATGGAAGCCAGAAGTCTGAGTACCTTCAAACAAGTACTATTACAACAGAGTGCTGACTTTGCTATAGTTAATCCTGAAAACTGGCTTCTGGCTAAAGACAGACTATCTAACAGTTTTAAATCACTATGCTTGCTCACACTTGCATTAGCATCTAGTAAAATGCACAGCTGTAAGAAGGAAGAAACCGAGAAAGCATAATACTGCATACTCACTCTTACACAGTTTAGGAACATGGATCCTACTAAATGGACCACACAAATGTTTGTAACCAAATGGTAACACTATGAAGGATTCCAATAACTCGAAAAATCTACAGTTTGACAGTTTCCACATGTAATCAAAAGAAGGAAGACTGAGCATACATATAATGCTGAAAACTGTTAGAAAAAAAATCACTGCATGTTTCCAACCTACCTTATTATTAGTCTGGATAGCCTTGGTCAAATTAGTATGGGTCTTGATAATCACCAAAATCACGTAAGTCGTCCAGCCCACAAAACTCATTGCAATACTTAAACCCAGGAATAATCTGTCATAAGTATGGTAATAAGACAAGCCTTCCAGAGCAAGGTTAATCAGTGTTTTGCACAGAGATATCTATGGTAGACAAAACATAGAAGCAACAGGTCAGAGTAAGTTCCATTTTACAAACTGGTGTAACTAAGCACCTCCATTACTCTTGGCATATGTGTCCTCTCCATGCTGAGGTGTAGCATTTTGGCCAGCACAAACTGCTGGAGTACACACTGCTTTGGACTCCTGTTGGACAAAAAGCCAACCATTATTTGGCTCCTTCACCATCATCCTTGGCCACAACAGGTGAAAGCCACAGAGAAAGCGTATGTTGAATACCACCTACTACCAAGCATGCTGTCTTTTTTCTCCATTAATATTCAACTATATATATTCCAGTATAAGTAACCTCATAAAAAACCCATTGCATGCTTCTGAAGGCACAACATTTACATAGAAGGAGGATTATGGATGCAGCCAAAACTTGGTCACACTCCACTTGGTCACTCCACCCCTTGCTGGGGTCTGACGTCCTCCACTTCAGTAGTACCTGATATACCCAGTGCTTTGCTTAAGCACAAGAGGCGAATTCAGAGAGTCAACTGGAACCTCAGTTTCTTTCACAAAGCAGCTTCTCGGGGTTCTCAGGACACACATCACTTGGAAACAAGAAGGGTTGTACCCAGTCTAATCACAGGTCACCTTACTCAGTACCCTCCACTTGGGAGACACCATGATAAAGACAGTGTTTTTCCCCTCACCATGTCATTTATTACACAAAAGTGTACTGACTCCTGTGATTTACCCA
>JBCJKH010054158.1:56293-66810 GCA_039877255.1 Loriculus beryllinus
CCCATCCCTCTGTGAGAAGGCCATACCATGGAGAAAAGATGCCTTCCAGTCCAGCAATTCTGCAATCAGGCAGAGTACTAGTTATAGGACTCACTATTATGGCTTTGATCCATACAACCACTGCTGACAAAACGTCATTTTGAAAGTGCAGCTGTAAGACTGGCCTGATGTTTTTGCAGGGCTGTTATTCAAAAGGTAATACAATTGAGCAACACTTTTTTCAAAGCCTCTTTCAGAGCAGCAACAGGCTTTAGAATCAAAGCCAGTCTCCCATGAGAGCTGTCTTCAAACATTCGCAGTGCACAACAGAGACAGCACCTCAGAAAACATCAGGGGAAAGCACAGGCACAGATCTTGCACTGAACACCATTAACTTAGCAAAACATGACCACATGCTTATTTCTGCTTCACATCAAATTCACCTAAGTTACCAAAACTCTGCACTCATGGGTCGCTATTAACAATCGCGCAATCACAGACTAGCCTAACTTCATCATTCCATCATTCCTTTTGAAGGTATGGTGCACAGCCTTCTAGAAGCAGGATGAGATGCACAATATAAAAACTTCCCACTTCTCCACTGACAGAGAAGAATCATCAGAAAAAGTGAATGGCAAGTGATGCGAAGTCATGAGGTTCATTTAGCAAAGCATGGAAAAATCAATCAAATAGATACTTCAGAAATCAAAGTCTGGAACCATGGTGCTTACTTTTTGTTGGTCTTGTTCTGTAATAGAGTACATGAGGCTCGTAAAGGCAGTGATCAGGGAAAAAAAAAAGTCATATTTACATGAATTTTAATTGCCAGAAGCTGACTCTTCCAGTTTTCAAAATGTGTTCAATTCAAGTTCTTTACATATACTCACTCCAAAGAAAAATGTTTTACTCTACTGCTAAAGATAGACTGAAAGCACATACTATGGGATACACAGACAGTCCTTTGCATATGGCTTCAGTTTTGGTCAGAGTGAAGGGTCAAAGATTAAATGATTTGGTCAGTAAATTCAGTGATCCTTAATCTGTTCAGATAGCCTGAACTTTGTTTTCTAAAATATTTTCAGGGAAGCTATTTAAACAGGCAAGCCGTATGAAACTGGATTTTCATAATTCAGAAGCAAGATTAATGCACTTTTACAGATAAAATATACAGCAATGTGTTTAGTGTGCTAAAGCTGTGCTTTTTGAAAGAAAAGGTACTCCACATAAACCTACACTAAAAGGTAGTTCTTAAGCTTCTTAAAGCCCAGGACCCTCAGTATTCCCTCTCTCAGCTTGATCTACTTTTGTCCTGCTGTTTCACTACCAGGTGTTTCAGTTTTGGAGTGTCTACATTTCAATTAGGTTTTTCTGTTTCTGGGTATTCTGACTAACATGTTAGATTGTAAATCAGCCACTCTAGCTGTAGGGCTGCACTCAGTTATCTTTGCTACTTTTTTTTCTTTAAAGAAGCATTAATAAGCATCACTGCATGCGTCATACTCTACAAAAGAAAGGAATAAGAAAGCCATTACAAGGCTCCTGATTAAAGCTCTGCGGTTTTTGTTCTTTAAACCATAATGAACTTGAGAGGACACACACTTCCACACATCCAAGGCAGCAAAAAAAATCTTTACTGACACATCACAAAAACCTACCAGTACACGTACGCTTTTTGTATTCAGATTCACAAACACGTAAAGGAGGAAAAAGCAAGTCATACATCACTGAAACCACAGAAAGTGGTCTCGTTCTGGACTGTCAAGTCTGAGGAATTAAAATAGCCTTTTAATTTACACAAGTCAGTGTCCCTGATGCAGCATATTCACATATTCAACAATAAAGTGCCTTAGGATATTTATGCAAATCCTTTAGACAGCAGAGATCAGAGAAAAAGGAGCAGGCAAGCTGACTGCCAGCTGACAATTCACTGAACAGAGAAACAATTAAGATAACTGGGCTGCACACAGCAGATTTTGCATGCAAACTACTACAGCAAGAGCTTTGACAACAGAGTCTAGGAGGAAAGAGGCCACACTCTGATGCCCTCCCTTCAGCCCACTCACAATGGCACTGAAAAGCTGGATGCATGGATCTAGCCAGGGCAAGGTTTTGCCTGAACAGCCATCAGGAGACAATGCAGCAGCCTTGAAAAGGGAAACTGCTTAACAGGGAAGATGAAGATCCTTGAAGGAAATGAATGTTAGGCAGGTACCTAACAGCGGTGCCCCATGTCCAACAAAACAAGTTTGGGCAGGTCCCCCATATTCATCCTGACCAGACCACCATTATACATCAAGGAGTCTGTGATCCACATGAGAGTTAATCTGAGTAAGGCCAGGGCTGTGCTGCACAAATACCTTGGCAGCAGGACAAACCCAAACAGTTTGTAGTAACAGAGGAGCCTGCAGGCAGCTCTCACTCCATACTGGCAGTTATGCTGCCTGCCTGTCCTCATATTTACTTAAAAGTGAAGTAAAAAGTTCTCACATAAACCTCCATTGTATTTGACAGCAGAAATAATTACTAGAGTTGATTTACTGCAAGAAAATTATATAATAGCTTGAATGACCAGAAAGAGGTAACCTCTCCAGAGCCAGGATCTGTGCAGCACCATGGGAAAATCCATCTGAGCTTCATGTGATGCTGCACAAATGCATGGTATGCAGCATCTGAAGGGATGTATGATTTCTTGCTATCTGTATTTCTCTTTATTTTAACTTATTAAAGCAGGTATTTTATCATGCCATTTGTTATTGGGCCTTTCTTACTGAGATCCAGAAAGATCCCTCACTCCCTTCTCTTCTTCTAGACGTCTCAGTGCAGAACATCCCTTGCCCATCCCATCTCACCACCTGCCTCTACACCCTCCCTCAGCCTCATAAGTTCCAAGAAAAGGCCAAACGGATTTATACAAGGGAACAGAGAAACATACATAAATCTTGCGATATTTTATCTTATACATTAGCCTCTTAGCTTCTTCTAAAGATTTCACCTACTTTCTACTTTATAGCAAATGCAATTATGCATGGTCCTCCTGCACAGAAGCCACTGCTAGTAAGCTTTTCATGTACAAACTAAAAGCTCCTGAGCACACTGCTGAAATTGGAGACCAGCAGGATGCCTGCTTTCTAAGAGGATTGCATCCTCCCTAAGCAGCAGTTAACAGAGTGCTTCTGACACTGCCCATTCAGTGAAAGAGAAGCTGACATTTTCACCAAAGAACACACATTTTATAGCACAGGCACTTATTTCTCCCTAAAGAGATAATACATCTACCATCAAATCTTTTTTACCTTTTTTTTTTTTTTAAATAATATGAAGCCATTATTTCCATTTGAGCACTTTTGTGTCTACAGCACTGCAATTTCGTGTATCAGCTGCCCTAGAAGCAGGCTGATGCTTAGATTCCCACTTGGTAACACAGTGAGGACAAAGTCAAGAAAGGAAAAAGCCTTTCCAGGGTTCACTAGAAATTGTCAGAAGTGCCATCCCTCATTGTTGACCACAGGACAAAGAGGCTGAAACGCCTTCCCAGATAAATCTCTGCCTCTGCTAAATCGAAGTTCCTGTGGAGCCACAAAGTATTCAGACAAATGGACAGGGAGGGTGACTGCTGTTAGAAATACCCTTCCCCACTGCAATAGCTTCCTGACATTCAGTCCTTAATGTTTGCTCTTGCAATGCCTCGTCACATATATCACAAATATCTCATATACTACCATTTATTTAAATAAATATCATTGATTTAAACAAAGCAAGACCAGGATGCTTCAAAGGATGTACTGTGTTTACTGACATCTTAAGGAATCTTGCCCTGCTTAACAGCAGAGGAGAAATCACTTTCTTCACTTTGCTCCAAATGTCAGTTTTGTGAAAATATCCATTATTTGTTTTGAAAGGCCATGAGACAGAGAGAGTAATGTAGTGCTATATCTCCAGTTATCAAAGAAAGAAAGACAAGGTATTTGTGACTATGCCATTTCTTTGAAGTTGCTGTACATCTTCAAAGACATTCTACATTATGAAAGAACTATTTTCTAGCACCATGACAAATACATGATTGATATTTCTTTGCAACAAATCCATGCAAATGTTGAAGAGAGTTATATCTCAATTCATATTGGAGGGTAGAGGAAAGAGAAAGAGTTACATTTTCATACAGCAAGAGAGAGGCACGTTTTTATTTAGTGCTGCACATTGCACATTAAAAATGCAATGACTTTCTATACCACTATGCAAGTTCTAACTTGATTATACACACAGAAGTAAGCATTTGTGATGATTAAAATGTAGTATTCAAACAGTTAAGTTACTTGAAAAATGCAGCATCAAGACGGTATGGAATTTTTATATATGAGAAAATACAAGTTTGACTTTAAACAAGATACTTAAACTGTTTCCTGATAGCTCCCCACTCCTACCCCCCCAAATCCTTACTGACGTTAACTTCAAGACTTTCAACAAAAAAGCACAGCCAGTGGAAAGCAAGCACTGATTATAAATTCATCTGCTTATCTCTTGCATTTTTTCATATCTGGTGGTGCTTAAACTACTGATCTTCCCATCTTACTGTGAGGCACCAGAACCTGAAGAGCTAGAAGCACAATCTTCCCTGAAAGCACTGTACACATCAGACATGTAAAACAGGACTCCTATGCTTTTGTGTAATTTCATATATGAAATCTCTCTTACCTGTTGGGATAATCAAATTGTATTAATTGGTTAAGAGTATTTTAGTCAAACACTGATGTCCCACCTACTCACCTCACTACACTATCCTCCTGCTATTCCTTACTTTCACAGCCCAGAGATGCCAGCTTTGGGAATGCTTCTTGCAACAGTAGCATATGGTCCCTTGGCATACTCCTCTTCAAACTGTGCCAGCTCGGCAGTTGCCTTAAGATACATCAAATGGTCAGAAAGCTAGTAAGGTAGTTCGCTATCCTGGACATTAGTTCGCCTACTTCAGCAATCTTCAGATCTGTCCTCACTTACTTCAAAGCATCTGGCATCTTTTAGTACCTGCTTTTCTTACACAATGTCAAAGTACTGTGCCTATGTCTCAGAATCCTGATAAGAAAAGCCTCTGATTTTGCTAAGCAAACCATTTTTGAAAACATGTCTTTCACAGCTGGTAGAAAAAAAAAGGTAGGGAGTGGAAGGAAGTGGGAAGGAAACTAATTTTGGACACTAAATCTATTCAGGTATCCAACTGAACTGCAGATAAGCATTCCAAAGAGGTATTTCAATAGCAGCAAGGAACACTGTTCTGCTCCTGCACATTCACTCCCCTGGGAGCAGGTTGCCGATTCTGGAAGGCCAGGTGTTCAGACACTTGCAGCTAATCTTTCTGCCATGTATTCTCACAGTTTCACAGGTAGCCTCAAGATACCCTTTTACACAGATCTGTCCCTTTATGAAGGCATTTTGACAAAAACGAAAGTGGGCATTAGTGGCAAACAGATACATCTTAATATATACAGCTATCCAAATTCTAACCTGCCTCAAACCTGGTCAAGTAGACACTATTCAAGTTTTCATCACAAAACACAATGATCAGCTCCATCTTCCTTCTCATCATTACACACTTGACAGATGGATTTCAGAGAGAGATGCAATTTAGATCCAAGTAGGAAGGGGCACATGGCCTCCTTCTTTCCCTGTCTGATGTGCCAAGCACACTTCTACGAGGGAGGAGATTCCCTACGGAAATCAGAATCCTTATATCAATTCAAGATACTTTATCTGTTTCCAACACTGTGTTAATAAGGAGTAAAAATAGGCTGCATATATACAGATATATGCGTATATGAGCTAACTCGATGCTTTGGTGCAATACATGCAACATGCAACTCAAACACTAGCTTTTAAGTCACTGCATCTGAAGGTCATGAAAAATTTTCTAGTCACTTGGTAATAAAATATGTAAAATTCAAGAACTCCTTCCCCCTTAGAATATTAAAGCCAACTTTTTAAATGCTATTTCTGACTGGAAAACTAACTTGAGGTTTTTGTTAAGTTGTAGTTTCTACAGAACACATTATTTGTGAACATATTCTCCCTCCCCTCTTCCTTAGGAAACACATTTTCAACAGTAATTTTATCAACTTCTCTGAAATAGAATGTCTCTACCTAAACGTTTAGATTCAGATTTCTTTTGAAACTCGTATCTATTTGTGTATATTTCTGTTACACAGACTTTATTCAATGACACCATTTAATTTAAGTAACACAAGAAAGGCAGTTCTTAGAGATATCTTTGTTCATTTTCAGGTCATCAAGATGCTGAATGTACATAAAATGTACCATATTCTAAAAAATATTTACATTATCAATTTCTACATAACAGTCCCAAAACACTTCATATAAGAATTACACTTCACTAACCTCCAATAAGCTAGGAAGAAATAAAAGCATCATGCTAGAGCACACACTTTTTGAGCTTCAAGTGACAGATTTCAGGCACCAGGATTAATAAAGGATATAGCTCTTTTGTACAACAACTGAAATCAGTGAACAATGGTGGAAGAAGCTATTCATGTCTGAATGAACACTGACTAGCAGAAACACAGAACTGTGCTCAGCTGCAGCACCAGACAAAGCCAGCCACAGAGTAACACAAATCAGGGGGCAAACCTGTCATTAAACCTGGGCTGCGAAGTCCAAATAGCATATGGATGTGTAGAAATGCAATCTCCATGCCATTACCAATCATTCTGAAATACAGCACACTATACCAAGAAACCTCTTGTTCCAGACACAGAAGTAGGTTATCCCCAGCTTTGCCTTTTTAATTTCTCCTGAAATAGGGAGAGTAACTGTACTCTTCTACATGCTTTCATCTACCACAAAAAAAAACCAACCCAGTGTCACAGTGAAGGCAGCAAAAGGGGGACAGATGCCTTTCTTTCAGTATCTCACTTGGATTCAAGCAAAATTTGGTTGAAGAACTGATGAGGGTTGTGTTACACTAATGACTCAGATCATGATCTGCAGCTGAAGCGCAGGCTTGCTTTCACTGCTCACACTGTCAAACACCTCCATGTGAAGGAGGGGATAGATTTGTGGACAGGTCATGTCTAAAATTACCTCAGGTTTTCCTTCAGCTCCTGGAAGCTGGAGCACTAGGAAGTTACTTATCTGCTTAAAAATAATTTGGTGTTCAACCACTTTACCCCAACTATTAGTAATCGGTTGGACAATGGCTTTGGTAGCTTCCCAGACACGTGCCAAGGTTTGAAAGTCAAGGAAAGTTGTGAAGATGAATTAGACATTAGAATTTGCCTAAATTCCCCCCTCACACACACACACACTGTGGATAAGTATTTCCATTAATGTCTGACAATCTGTTTTTCTAGAGTGAAGATAACAAACTTCATCTTGAGATACCAAAGAAAGCCTTCACCCATACAACATGCAAGCATAAGCACCTTTTGTAAGGTAATTCACACAACCAAAGAATTTTTTTGGTCTCATACAAAAAACTTATCTGGGAGGACCATTAACCCAAATTCTGATTCAGAAAAGTTTTAAGAATGTTTAAAGAAAATAAAATAAATTTATTCTTGCAACAGACCATACCAAAGTAACAACATATTCATACCAAGTTTTAGTCATATTTTCAAAAGTGATGTCTGAGGCATCTCTACTTAAAGCAATTTAATATATCATAAAAAATACAATTGTCCATAAGGCAATCAATAACAGTTCCTTTAAAGATAAATTTAGCATTAATAAAAACATATCCTATTTTACACAACCAGTCTTATTTCTTGGAAAAGGTAAAATTCAGAAAAGAGCTGTGAAATCAGATTAATGGTCTTTCCCAAGAATCACAGATGGCTATCCTTTCCATACAGCATTTTTGTTCCACAATCACTAAGTTCTTTGATAATACACCTGTCATTCTTAATCAGAATTTGATCTAAAACATCCATTATGTGCCCAAGATCAACTCTGCTTTTGTCTCAGGTATTGTTTTGAACTGTTCCCTTTCAAGAAGCTAGTAGTATAACACAGTAAATCTCTGTTCAGAAAGACAGCAATCTTTTTTAGCAACCAAATATACTTCACAGGAAGAGATTCAAATACTTTTTACTGCTGGTATGATTTAAAGATCTTAATTAACATCAGTTTTATTTCCCAAAGGATAACAGCTGCTCTCACTAACAAAGCATTTTTGGAGCACTCCACAAACTGAAAGCAAAATTAAACAGTATCACATGCACCCAGAGCAAAGCTTTCAAAAACCTTTAGGGGGAAAAGAAAAATGAAAAAGCAGTTTCAACTGGATAAGACTGAAGGGTGAGCAGATCAGTAACTGCTCCATACACTAGAACACAGAGCTTGCAGATACACAAATCACTGCAGAGACTCCTTCACAGCCCTGGAAACACTAACACTAGGCAGCACAAATTCTAACGATTTTGAGCTTGTTTTCTGGTTGGTTTTCATTAGAATTTATATCACAGGGAAAACCATTCTTATTTAAACTTTTATATATATGAACACAAAACCAGATTGTATTTCCTGACCCTACAGAGACTTCTATCTCCCAAGAAATGCAAAAAAGAACATAGCCGAAACAACAAAAAAAAGAGTCAGCAAAAATTATCCTGCAATGTATACACTGTGTATATAGCTATATTGTCAAAAAGCTTAGGCAAACAACCTTTAATAGAAAATCAAAGACTAGGAATAGATCTACTTCTAACCAGATTTTTTCAATAGAAGTTAATTGCATAGAGTTTTAGCGCACAGTTTCATAGCCAGATAAGCACTATCATTTTAAAAACATCTCAAGAGACCCATTTCTGCTGTTGCATCTCACTGAAATACCAAAACAATAAGATAAATAATCAACTAAAAGGCATGCAGTTTTTACAGACACTTACTTGAATGGTGTGAATAGAAATGACAGTGTAGTTTCCCTTTTCTGATTCATCTTAACCTGCATAAAAAAAGCATTAAAACCATTATATGCAAGTTGCAACAAGACTTAAAATTCTATCAGGAATTAAACTAAAAATATCACAGAAGAGTTCTAAGACTTTGGAAAAGTTATGAAATCACGCTGTCAATGTGTAGCTCCTCTGAGCTCCTGGAAACCCAGATCTGCCTTATGGTAGGTACAATAAACCACTTCCTAACCACTGATTTTCACAGAACTTTTACAGTTTGCAGAATAAATGGAAAATATGGTTAGAAGTGTTACCAGACTTCAGTGATAGCCTCCCTCAAGGAAACCAGTATTACTTTTGCTGCAGTGTACTAGTTCCCATCTGGAATCATTGCTGAAGCAATGCTGTTGGACCGATTAACCTGTGCATAGATAAAAATAGGTTTTGATGCCACCAGAGCCACCTTGCCCAAGGCTCTTCCAAATATCTTTAAGGCCTCCTGCAGCAGCCTAACTTGTGCATAAAGTGAAGGCAGGAACTTTCTAAGCTCGCTGCTCCCAAAACCTGGCAGCTTGAAGTAGCAACCTGTACATTTCATCCTATCTATCCAAGGCAACAGCCTCTCTGGGGAGTTACAAACTGTGGTCAGGTCAGTCCGCCACAGGAAAAGTGAAAACCCACTTGGCATGTCTAAGCCAGTGTGCTACTTCTGCTTCAGAAGAAAAGCACAAAGTAAACACACACACATTCCAAAACAATGCTAGAAACAAGCCAGCCAAGAAGAAAAGACATAATTTAGCACTACAAAAATAAGAGAATAAAATAAACTTAAATGAAAGAAGACAGGAAAAGTTCTGGTTTTTTTTTTTTTTTCCCAAATAATCCCCAAGAGACCAATTTAACTGAAAAAGTCCTGAGTCACATCCATAATTCTTACAGCAAAAGCATTCCATCTATGAAGGGTATATCGGCATGCTTCAACTTCACATCCAGCCCACCAGTCACTTCCCCTCCTCCTACTTGCCAGCTTTCCAGGAGAGATTTGGAAGCAACCCTAGTGCTGACACAGCAATATGGTATCCACACATTTGGGAACCTCTTATTCAAGGGACAGAAGGTGCAAATGTCTTGCAGGTGCTGCCATGCCATTTCATTGCTCCACTGTTCCTGACAGGGCAACAGTTTTCTTGTGTCTCAGATTCCTGTCTGTGAAAGGATAGTTTTCCCTCAAAGCATTTCTACATCTTGCCAAAACTGATTTTTGAATTTTTGACTGTTTCTTATTCTACCATTTAGTGAAAGAGAACTTTTTTTTTGTTTGGACCACTTATGTGTTCTCATAATACAATTATATCCAATATAGATGAATCATGACAGAGAAGCCACAGGTGAAGCCTTGCAAAGCAGAACAACAGATACAACAGCATTTCACTAAAGTTACTTAGGGCACTAATTTCATATCATTAATAGACAGGTACCTGTTACCTTTATGACCTGTTTGCATACTAATCTTTAGAGCTTTGTCTGCCAGCCCCTGTTGTAAAGGTATTATTTCCCTTTTCAGGTATCAGTACTCAGGCTCTACCTACACACAGCAATAGGTTTACATTAACATCAGTATACATCAGCATACATTAG
>JBCJKH010054160.1:23114-53824 GCA_039877255.1 Loriculus beryllinus
CACTGATTCACACTGGGTGCCCTGTGAGCTGATTAGAGCTCATTACCTGTGTGGCTTAACGAATGTGCTGGTCCCTTTGCAAGCAAGTGCAAATGTCGCAGACAGCACGATCCCACTGGTGACCCCTCAGGACTAATTGAGGGAGAGAGAGAAAACAACACTTTCACGTACAAATTGCCTGTATCATCACCACCGAGATGGAAATAAAGACCTAGAAACTCTCCCAGGCCTGTTTAAGAGAAGGAATCCTTAACAACAGACAGTGCCCATGTCTGCCAGAGTCTTGTAAAACAATGTATGTCTGGGGGGTAGAACTATGTTTTTATGTAGAGGATGTGCGTCCCTTTGGTGACAAGGTTGAGCGTAAAACCACAAGCATCCCTTCAGAGCTGGATCTGAAACAGCCAGAGAAGCCCCAGCTGACATGCAAAACATCAACGTGCTTTCCTGTATGTTAAGTTGTGTGAGCACGCACACACCCTGAGGTTTAATTGGTGTATTAATGTATTAAAACACTGACATAAACAAACAGGGACTGCTTTCATAAGCTACAAAATCCTTGAGTACATTATAATTAGCTGGGCTTGTTAAACCACTTAATAAGCAATAGATAGCATGTGCTGATGCCCCTGTGTCTTGGCTCAGTGGGAAAGACAGGCAAGTGGTTACATATGAAATGAGTTCAGTTCCTAGGTGAACCCTTAAGAAATATAATTCCATTCTCTGTCATAGGGAACTTCTGCCTGGGGCACACACAGCTGAGACCAGTGTCAGGGTCACATTATTCCCTGTCTGGCCATGCGCTCCCACATGCTTCCATATGGACTGCAATATCCTGCAGAAAGCAACCCACTTGCTTCAGTTTCCCTTCCTGTAAATGGTCTCCAAGCTATACCTTTAGCAAGTCTTATTGACTACTGATTGCAAAAGTGCTCTAAAAACCTTCAGATAGGACAGACAGAAAAAGAGAAGCAACGCAGCAGGACAAAACCCATGTAGACAGCATTTCTCAATAGATACCGAAGCTTTACAAACTGTGCTCAAGTCCAGGTTAGACAGGCTTTGAGCAACCTATCTAGTGGAAGCTGTCCCTACCCATGGCAGGGGGTTGGAACTGGATGAGCTTTAAGGTCTTTCCAATCCAAACCATTCTGTGATTCATAGGAATTCTTTCTCCTTTGCCTGTCCTGTCAAGCCACTACACAATGATTTCACAGGAGCAATCTCACCTTTCGGCCTTGACTAAAAGGATGTGGGGAGAAATGCATTTCCCTGTGCTTTCCCAGGCCCCTTATCTGAGGACCAAACCTGGAGCCATTGGACTAGAGGCTGTTTGAAACTCCCTGAGGATATGCCTGATTCTGTTAAAGAGCTGTCATGTGCTCACTCCACAACCAAGCAGCTCCCAGGCTGCATTGGGTGGTTTCCAAGGAAAGGTGGGAAAGGCTGGCACTGGGAGGATGGGGGTGAAAGCACCGTGTTGGACACAAAGCGGGTTACCTTTTCAAATGTTGAGCTTGTTTCCTTGTGACATCTCATCTTTTGGGTATTCTGGGAAGGAAATATCTGATTTCTGGACCAGGTAACTAAGGAGTGTGAAGCATATAGCTGTATCTTAGCATCCAGTATGTTGATCTGGATAGGGTAAGGAGAAGGGGATTTATTCTCATAACTCCATATGACAATGGTGCTACCACTACTTCTACCAGTTCACAAAGTGGACCAAAGTAGTGAGAGTCAGGATACCATCTAAAACACAACCCAAACCATTCTGTCCAGTGAGTCATCACTAGGACTAGTGCTGTGATGACCCTTTTCCCACTCCCTGGGAGGTCCCAGGAAAGGAGGAAAGTCGTCACAAATACAACCAGAGCAAGTAAGACATCTCTATAGTTACTCAGCACCCCTGAATGCCGAACGGGTAGTCAGTGCTTTAATTTTATCCCAAATTCCAGCTTACACCCACACTGAAACCACTTCTCCACATGCTCCTGCACCATCCAGCTGGCTGTCCAGCACATCACCATGCACAGCAGCAGCTTTCAGAGAGTGGGCAAACCATCACAGTTAAACACCGCCTCCATGTAAGCCCACCTTGTGCATATGCAGCTCTGCAGCTATTCCTAGATCCCAACTGGATTCTTCTTTTCATCTTTGTTCTGCCTCTTATTCTAGTGCAGAACCTCAGGCCTGCTGCCTTGGAGCTTCCTCCAAACTGCTGCATTCATTCATTTTTAAAGGTGACCTTCCAACTTTAAAGGAAGTTAGCAAGCCTCACGGTCTTCATTTGCCCTCTGCTTCTTTTCAAGCTGCTCTTTATTATGAATTAAAAAGGGGCCTGAAAGGTTTCTCTATTAAAAAATAAAAATCTTCAGAAAAAAAACACATTTCCACATCATTTCTCGCCCAGTTTTTACAGCAGCCTCCTTGGGTGTCACAGCACTTGCTTGCTGCAAGCTATCAGATGCCAGCTCCAACAGTGAAACCTGCTTGGGTGCTTGGCCTCCTCCCATCCCTATGGATGCCTGCCATCCCCAACCTACCACTGGCCTCCCCCTCCTTTGTGCTGTCACTGCTGTGTGGCAAAGCAGAGCCCTGAATTGTTCTGGGTGAAAAATAACCTTTGAGGGAGAAGGGGTGGCAGTGAGGTTATTTTTAACTTGGATCATACCAGACATCCAGGTTAGAGCGTGGCCTCATAAGCTCTTGTGCTGGCACAAATGAAGAGCAGCAAATAAATGAAGTTCTCTTTATCTCACCTGGCTGCCAAAGCTGCATTTTACAAGCCCTGTGGCTGTATAGCAACAGAAAAGGAAGGTGCCTCCAGCCCTTAGCAATAACAATATTACTCTTGCCAATGAATTGGTCACAGTAATTAAAAAGGCAGTAACAAAGCATCTTGACAGTTTCCTGCTGTTGTGGTATGACATTTTGCCATTTAAACAGGACAAGCAGAACCTGAAGTTTTACTGCAATACAACTGAAATAAGAAAGAAAACTATGAGACTGTGATCTTAAAAAATGAAAGCTCAACTCCCAGCCCTTCTCTTAGATTACAGAATCAAACAAAAGAAGAAAACATCACAAAGAAAAAGCAAGCAACCAACCGCCTTTCTTACTCTTTTGGCTAAGGGTTCTGATGCTCTTCAGTCAGGTTGTGTTGACTACTTATTTATGCCAAGAGGTCAAGACACCACAAACCAGCACCATATAACCACGCTCTTGATTTAGTCATCAGCATTTGCTTCAGTCCAAGAAACCATAGATATTTTCTGTGCTATGGACATCTGGCTGCCAAGAACAAGGCTGACACCCACAAACTCATTTCATACTGACCACTAAATGACCACCCTTCAACCTTGTTTGATCCCAGAGTATACCTGGGACTCCTTCATTCTCCATCCAAGCCAATGTGTCCATGCTTCTCCCAGCAGCCCCACTGTGCTCTCACATGGCCACTAGGACATAGCCTTTACTCCTTCAAAGATCAGCCATCAAGCTGCACAAGGCCAATTAGGATCTTGCTACAATTATCTACCAAAAGTAGGAGAATACTTCATATTTTTAGGGGAAAAGAGAGCTTTCCAAAGTAAAGGCAGGACTGCAAGGAGAAGGTACTACCAGGTCAAGATTTAGTACAATAAATAATGGAAGGTTCCTCGCCTCTAAATAATGGAAGGTTCCTCGCCTCACATCCTCAGCCTTTTCTTAGCTCTGATGCTGGGTTTTATCTTTGGCCATAAATTATTCATGGAGCCTTAAAATATATATAATCTATATCTCCCAGAACAAAGAGTCTTTATTCAGGGGGTTGTGAGGAAGCAGGGAGCAGCATGTGCAATGCCTGTACGTGGGCTGGAATGTCCCTTGGGAAAGGACCCTTGTGGCTCTCCGCTTCTTTCCAAATCCAGAGGCTGTTCTGAGCTTGAAGCTGAGCTCGAAGCTGAGCTCTGTGGGAGACTCCAGCTCAATCTCTACAACACAGGGATGTTCTGGCTGCTGAGTCTCAAGAATTGCTTTCTTGAATCATACCCAGGACCAGCTCAAAGCCAGACTCTTCTCATCCATCCCTGGCATACAGGGTACAGATATCACCAGTGCACTGTGGGGGACTTAAATCATTTATGCAGGACCACAGATGAGGAAGCTGCAATAAAAACTTACCTCCATGTCACGGCTTAATCCACTGAAGACTTTACCATCCCAACTTCCAGTTCTCTGCCTTGGGCAGCAGATCATATTTAGTGATTGTGTCTCTTTCCTTGGAAACCCAACATCACCTTTTCACCATTGATGTTTGATTCCTACTATGCATACAAACACAAACATACACACGTCCCTGCACCATGATCAGAGAACATCTACTTACTTTTCCAGAGAAGAACATCACTTCAGGCAATTCCAAGGGTGGTGCTATGTCAAAGTAACAGAAGAGATGGCCATCCTCTGGTTTGTTGGGGAACCTAAGCATGGGCCTGGGTAAGATCTGGTGAAAGCCCATGAGCATCTGTCCATATTCAGAACAAGAACAAGCAAGAGATGGAGAGGTTTCAGACTGGGCAGGCTTGGAAGCAAAGTCTTCTGGGGGTTGTGTCCAGCAAGCTACAGATGCTTCCCTCCCTGTGCTGGCAGGCAAGCAGCCCAGGCAGCTGTCCAACCTGAGCCTCACAGTGCTATAAACTAATGGCACAGACATGCCCCAAAAGGTTGAACCATCCCTTCAAAGGATTACCCACTCCTGTGCAGCCCATTTGTTTTCAGCAGTCCTCTCAGGATCAGAGAGACAGGTTTCAGTCTATGCTGTATCTACAGCTCATGATCACCACATTTCCTTTCTCTTTGGAGTCTTGGAGTTCTTCTTCCTTAGAATGGACACTGTCAAACCTTACCCGCTTGGGTGTACTTGACAATATCTTTTATGCTCTGGAGTCTTTTATTTCCTAAGGGCGATCTGGGTTTTTTTGGCAAGAGATATTCTTCCCTTGTAAGACTGCTATTGATATCGATCTGCCCATTTTCTCTGAGGCTCTGGCCAGCACCACTGAATCCAAGGAAGGAAATTTGGCATAAGATTAGATGCTTCACACATTACAGTCATGCAGAGGAGCTTAAGGACCTACACAAAACAGTGCCCAACTCCCAGGAGTCCCTCTGCAGTTAACAGGATTAAATGGAACTTTCATTTTAGTCACAGGACAGTATTTTCATCCAAGATGCGCTGTCAGGGACTTTGCTGCTTTCTTCTGAAGCCATGGCTATACAGATCTTCTGCTGGGATTGAGTGGCAAGCGTTTCATATGGCAGCAAAAGAGGCGATCCATCTGTAATGCTTTGTTGGCACCAGACAGAAAGGTTAAAGAACATCAGAGCCTTTTTTGCTTATTGTTGATGAAAACAAGAGACTGGCACCATTATCAAGTAGCCACCCTTGTAATTCTGAGCTCCTGAGCTTTCTAAAGGAGAGAGCAGCCACCAAACACCTCCCACAGCCTTGCATCTTCCAGCTGCCAGCCCTGGGTGGGATATAGGAGCAACCCCAAATAGAGGAGTTTCCAGCAGCACTTGGCTCTTCTGGTCTTCTGCTCTCACACGATGGCACATGTGCAACGTTTCCAGCCAGAGGAGCTCCTGCTAGTTCCTGAGCAGGGACTGGAAGCTCCTTACTGATATATCTAATGCAGTCACCTATCCCTTACACATTTAAAGCAGATCCACCAAAAGAAGTCCTGCTACAGGTCTGAATTCAGCATATTACACACAATAGCTCCCTAGAAGGAGAAAAATGGCACTTACCTGTCTTTAAGCGAGTCCCTTCTCAGCCACCTGCAATGTCTGTGCACTGTCAGATCCAATAGCTTTGGGGGACGTGTGCTTCTGGAGTTGTTCTAGCAGTGCTGAATGTATGACTGGGGCTTAAACACTCTTAAACGTGTAACCCCCTCTGGCACCATTTGATGAACAAATACGTCTCAGGAAACACAAAGCAAACCTGCAGCCACCTTCAGCAGTCCATGGGAGACTGGACCAGGTACCACCAAGGAAGAAGTGACCATGCACAACTGCTCCTACAGTCCCCAAATACTGCTTGGCACTGATGCAACAAAACCAAAATGCTCTGTTGACCTCTAAAAGTACCAGGAAATAAGGCTTCATAAGGAAATCTGAGTAGATGTACAACTCTTTAGCCTGGGAAGGCAAGTTCACATTGGTGGTGTTTGAAATATGCATACTGCATTATCATGATGTCGCCTTACATTCCTGTTATTTGCAGCAGGGACTGCATCCTGGCAGGACCAGGCCCTGGACACATGCAGAACATCAACTTCCAAGACCTCCTTCTCCCTTGTATTCTATGTTGCAATACACTCCATCACCTCACCGGTCTAGTCCATAGACTGCAAACATCCGTACCTCTTCTAATTTTCTTAATAAACAGCCTGGACACAGCTCTGGCTCACTTAAGATAATGATGACCTGGCATGATTAGCTTATTCAGACATCCTGGCAGTTTACAGAGCCTCATGTGACTCCAGTATGGCTCTTTCTGACTTCTCATGAAAGAGCTGAGCTGCCATTAATGGATGGAGACCCACACACAGGTCAGACATGGTCTGCTCCCAAAATCCAGGCTGGAGCAATGGAGGTTACTTGCTGTGAAAACAAGCTTTTTCCTACTCCAAAGGCTCGGAGAACAGCAGCAGTCTACAGACAGACCTGGTGGGGTGGTACCAGCACCAAGATATAAAACAGAAACTTGGGGTTATGGACAATCTCATATACCGGATAACTGAGGAGCATCTCTGCATATGACATTTCCACCTGCCTGTCTGAAACATTCACTCACCCAACCTGAGAACAAAAGCAGCACCAGTCAGCCAGCCACACAACAGGAATCTTTGAAGCAAACCCTTGGAGAAAAAAGCCCAAATAATCTGAAATCATAGGCAAATCCTTGCAAAAAGTCAACTCATCTGCAGGAACTGGGCACAGGTCACAAATGACTCACTAACAGCAGAGCAAATCTTTTAACCAGCGCTTGGAACAAATCCCTCCACTTTGTAGAGAACAGCCAAAATTTATTCCTGCTGATTTGTCAGCAGTTACACTCACAAGTTCAAAATTAATATCAAGTTTCACATGTACTTCTCTTGTACTCACACTCTGCTTTACTGCTGGAGAGACCATCACCTTCCCTTGGAGGAGGAATCACACTGTGTTTATTTACTGGGACTGGGAGCATGGGTTGGGATTTATTCTACCTCTTAACTTGACAAACTCAAAGCTTGAACTTCACCTCAAAGTGCTGTCTGGCAAAAGCTCAGTTAACACTCTTGAATTCCTGTGCTAATTTCAGTAAGAACAGGCACTTACCACTTCTCTGGAAACCAATTACCAAATCCCAGTAAAGAAGACAGACAAACAGCCCCCAAAACTGCAATGGTGCATCCAAGGAGGTGAAATTCAGAGCTAAAGAACATAAGGAACTGACACAACCAAATTGAGCTCCTAGCAGAAGCAGAAAGGTGTCATATCTGCCCTCTGCCCTCTCTGTCTTCCTCACATTTCATTTTACAAGAATTGCAAAGGAAGCCACATTGGGAGAATTAGGTTATTTTTACGATTGAGTTTCCTACATAATTTTTTAGGGCTCAAGGCAAAACAGTATGTGTGTGATCTTCCATGTTGGAGACACAGGGTAGGATGTCCTACAGCCTGCAGTGCACCCCTGTGGCACAACAAGCTCAGGCCATCAGAGATGTGGGGCTGGCAGTTGATGCTCTGTAGCATCAGAGCATATGCTAGCACCACAAAGGAGCCTGCCTGTCATGAGGAGAAGGGAAAGGGGGAAACATTGGAGAAATCACAAAAGATATGCCATTGCTTCACCAGGTAAAGCACCTTTTCTAGCTGAGTGTGTACCACTCTCCTGTTATATTCTTTCCCTTTCAAAGGGCTGTATGGACTTTTCTGCAGCTTGTTAAAGTTCTCTGCCAATTGATCAGGGGCTGCAGGTACTGGTAAATACACAGTTAATAAGGATTCTTTGACTTATCAGGTAAACCACACCAGAAACCCTTCAAAACATTAAGCAAAAATGAAGTCACCTGGCATTGATTTCTTGCATGCTCTCTTCCTGCTGCTCCTCAAGACCTGTGGCTTTCAGCTTTACTACTGTATCTAGGCCTCTTTATCCTCTGCTAATGCCAAGGCTTAACCTCGAGGATCTGCAGCATGTTCTGGGTACAAATCAGAACAAAGTGGTGATGTGCCGCTGCAGTTTGCTGAAACAGCATAAGCACCTTGCTCTGACCACAGCTCCTGGGACATCTGCCTCTGCCTCCCTGGACAGCAGGGCACAGACACATACTGTAAAGGCTAAAGACCTGGTGGTAGAGAAAAACACCACCTTCCGAAGTAGGGCTGGCTATTAAAAACACATCTAAATAAACAAAAGAGCAGCAAAGGACATCAAGACTCAGCCAGTGCAACTTGCATAAGCAGCTATGGAGACTCAATATACCTACAGCATCACACATATCAAACACTTGTCCAAGCAAGTCCAAGCCCAAGGTCCCACTGGGTCACACACTGCTTCTGTCATGCAGAGAGGTATTGTGCCATCATCACACTGTGCCCATCACACTCACTCAAGGCACGGAGCCTTCACATGGGTACATCAGGAAACAGAGGTGACCAAGAAGCAAACATAAGGATAAACGAGTACCTAACCCCTTTGCAGTACATATCAGAGCCTATGGGCATGTTAAGCTAGCTCCGTGGGAACTGGCAGCATCAAAAACACTGTGAGAACTCATAAGGAAGAATCAGTTGGCCTGAAATACAAAGCAAAGTGAACTAAGCAGCCTGAGTAACTGGCTAATCAACCCTCTGTTTACAATGTTTTTGGGTTGTGAAACATGAGCAGACCCTGGAGTAGTGGGCAGGAAAAGTCAGAGCTACCAACACCCGTATTCGTTCCCCACACCTCAGAAATGAAAGAGAAATAGGCATAAAATCCAGTGCAGATCAGCTGCCCATCCTGTTTGTAAGATTATGTGTGAGGAGACAACCATTTTTCTCAAGCATCACAGGCATTCCTGGAAAGGTACAGATCACAGCTATCACCTAATCCTGTGAACCATAGCGCACAGTCGCTTCCAGAGGCACACTCATTAGAAGGGAATAGCATGCAGAAATTCACTCATGCCATCATTTTGAGACATTGCTTGAAAGTCATGTCAGGAAGTTAAAGGAACAGAAGGATGCTGGAAACCATTTCTATTTTGTTCATCAAAACTCTTACCAGGTTATCTAAAAGGGTTCCAGCAACATCCACCAATATCAGCTCAAACACATTCCAGCCTCATGCCCGCAATCACCTGCAGGCTGGGACAGCAGCTTGAAGTCATATAAATAACATATAAATATCATCATATAAATGATCATCAATGATACTAATGATACTAAGACACAGCCACTAAGGCACATCCTCATGCCAGATCCTGCATGTTACAGAGTTGTTCCTCTCTCCTTCTGGAGCAACCATCCTTACATGAACTCCTGATGAGGAACCCAAAAGCAGCACGCACCTTTACCCCACTGCATCAAACACCTCTTTGCTAGCTTAATAAGCTAATTGTCCCTGATTAAGAGACAACAGTTAGCACCCAACAGGAGAGCAATTTGCACAGCCAAGCAGGGAGACCTGCAGCAACAGCATGTCCTGAAACAAAAAACCACTGCAACCAGAACAATCATTTAATGTCAAGCTCCCTGAGCGATAAGTCTCCTAATAAAACTCTTTGCACTAGGTGTAGAAACTTGTCTTGGCAAATCCTCACACAATCTCCAAGCAGTACTGCCTTGTCCCTGAGAATATGACCATTTTGAGCTACAAAAAACAACAGGTTGTCAACTGAAATGATCGGCAGCTAAGCTCTGAGGCAAGAAAACATCTTCGTGCCTGATGAGACTGACAGAAGCAAGAGCTACACACGAGCAATGTTCATATCACAAGTGTAAATCCCACCCTCCACGCCCCCCAAAGAAGAGAACAAACTGGAGTCCCCACACATGGACCATCTCATGAAGAAGTAGACTATGGGATGTGTCATTCTGAACGTTTTATTTATTTTTTCTTCAAAGAAGAGGCCTGATGCAGCTGTTTCGTTAGAAAATAAAGTGTTTATTAAGAAACTAGACATTGAACACCCCTATAGTCTCTGTGAAAAGGGACCGTCCATTTCCCATTAGCACAGGATGATAGTTATGGCAAGATAAGAATGCTCAAAGATGGAGGAGTCTCATTGACAGAAAATGAGGTAATGATTTACAATAATTAAAAATAAAATAAAATTTAACAAAAGAAAGAAAACATCCTTAGGCTTGCTACTTAAAGCCACCAATCGCAAACGGCCATGACTGGCTTTTGTTTTTCAGCAGTGAGGAACCAGAGACTTTAATTGGTGTTAAACAAATTGAGACATTGATCACAGTGGGGAGAACTGCTTTAAATTATGTTGTTCGGTCCGGAGAATTTCTTCTAAGCAGAGATGGACCTGAGCTGCAAAATTCAACCCTTCCTCTGCTAAGGTGTTTGGATATAGGCTTCTGGTCCAGGCTCACGGATGTATCTCTACGACTGATACAGACAGTTGAGAGCAGAGTCCCCTGAACAGTGCTAGGGAGAGGAGACAGTTCAGATGGACAAGACATCCCCAGGTCAGGTGGGAGACTTCCAGGAGATGGGGAAATTCAGTTCAGACAAGCACCCAGTGATTCACTCGCTTGGCGAAGCTCCTCCTCTCTCTGTGAATCTGCAGGTTGAGGTGTCAATAGCACACGGCTGCAGGTCCTCTCTGGCAGTGCACCTCTTGCATTTCCAGCTCCGATGCGGGCAGGAAACATTGCTGGGAGTTTTGGTCATGGTTTCTGAAGCCATCCAACCTGAGCCAGGCCTCCTCATCCTAACGCAGATGCCCCCCTAAGGCATGTCTATTAACTTAAAGCAATCTGCTACCGTTTCTCCTGTACACTTTCTTCTATTGCACTTTACCTCTTTATGCGAATGAACCACGAGAAGAAGCAAGAGAATGGAATATTCCCAGGGACACCCCTGTGGGAAAGCTGATAGTAAAAACTCCTGGCAATCTCCAAGGTGGTTCATGCGGGTCACCTATAAAAGCAGGATGAAGCAGAACATCCCATTCTGAGGCTTCTTGCCCAGTTTTGGCAGAGGGGGACCGTGACTCTTTCCAGTGGCTGTGACCCTTCAGGGCTGAGGACTTGAGATACCCCTGATGTGATAAGGTCATCTTGGGCCACCAAGAAGGCAAGCAAAGCCGAGTGGCTCGTGAGCAAGTTGCTGGTTCAATACTCCTCTCAGAAAGGGATCTGACCACACCTGAAACTTTTGGAAGGTATTTTTTGCCTCTAGAGAAAATCTACCTTGTTTATAGGTTATCACTGATACGTGTGAGCAAATCTGTATTTCCCATACATGTGACATCCAGAGAGTCCAAGGAAAGCCCTGCAAGTTGCCACAAGGGCAGCTGGCTTCTCTTGAGGACAGGATCAAAGGGTTTACTTTTCCATCTGAGAGGCTTTGGATGAAGTAAGACAAAAGTGGGATGGGAGAGGGGGAGAGAATGCAAATATCGGCCAGAGAACAGGATCGATATTCCTGCTTATGCCAGAGAAGAACCAACAGAATACTTATTTTTCCTCTCCTTCAGTCAGCTAGCCTCGAGCTGATGGTCCTGGGTACGTGACTGGGTTATAATCAATCTCTAGTTGGGTGGGAATACAGGGGAGAGCTAAAGGGGGCTGGAAAAGACCCGGCAACCGGGACCTACGTGCGTCTGATACACTCTTCCACTTTGCTTACTGCTCTAGTCCTGGCAAGGACACAAACCCTCCTGCGCTATGGATTCTCCATCCATGCGGGAAGTCCAGGCAACTCCTCAGATAAAGCTCATCATTCAAGCAGCAGGGAGAGACCAGAGTACGACAACAATATAGTCAGATCCAATGAGCCGCTCTAACACACACAGACAGACAGACAGACAAAAAAGCCTCCTAGAATATGTGCACTTCAAAGATAACAACATTCTCTTCCTGTCAGAGAAGACTTCTTTCTTTCTTTCTTTGTTTCTTTCTCTCTTTGCATTATTATTCCTTCCAACATTATTTTCTGTGCAAGAAGTGGGAGCGGGGCTGCCTGTGTTCTTACCAAAAGTCTTCATTCTGCTTTAGGTTCTTCCAGGCTCCCCGCCTCGGCTCGCTCTGGGAGACCTCCCATGGCAGTGCCACATAAGAGGTGATGGCAGCATTCACTGGGTGTTGCGAAGACACAAGCTTACAAGGAAAACTCCAAGCAGGGAGGACATGACTAAAGATGTCAGTTTGGTTGGCTTGGTTGGTTTTGTTTTGTGTTTTTATTTTAAAGCAAAAGTACAATTATTTACTGTGTTATTAGGATGACTCCTTTCAACTGGGTTTTAAATTCTCTTTATTTGCTCTCATTGCTGCTGTTGTGCCTTGCAGGAATATTTAACGAACACAGCGACCATTGGAGGAAAAGAACAACCCTGTTATCTGGTGACAGAAAACCAGTTTCAGTTGGCTTTAACGTGTGTACAGGCAGGGCTGTAGAGTCCTATTAGGAGGAGACCTCAATCCATACAGACCACGCTTACTGCTTCCCACCATTTTGAGGGCACAGCCTATAAACTTGACATCAGAACAGGGACTTTTAAGGAGTTTTTAAAAGCCATGACGTCCTTTGCTGAAATAAACACTGACATCCTCAACATAAATGCCTTGGTTAAGAGGTTTGGAATGTCCAGGGAGGCTTATTGGATTCAACATAATTTCTCTGAAACCTAAAGGGGAAAAAAAAACAGAAAAAAGAAAAAGCAAAATAAAGTAAACGAAAAAACAAAAAAGAGCAAAACTAGAAAAAAAGAGAGAGATATCGACACACATGTAATTATTAAAAAGAACCAAATGAATAACCAGCAAACGGCTGCCATTAAATTGAAGCCAAAATGCCCTCTCTGGGCAGGGCTACCTCACTCCATCTTTCCATGAGGAACAGGCAATTATTCCATGTGGTACGTGCAGACACAAGTGCTCTGAGGACAAGAGGCATGCAACCAGTCTGGACAGAGAACTGGGAACTACTCTTTTCTAAAGGTTCCCACTCATTGGGAGTGAAAAAGTCCTAATTCCTGCCTAGTCCATCTTTCCCCCCAGCAGGTAGTAGGGAAAATGGATAATTCTTCCTATATCTCTCATGATTTATTTAGTCTGGCTTAACATTTCTGAGGCTGAAGAGTACCACTGCAAGGCTGGGGAGACCCACAGATTTCCTTAGCCCTGGCTGTTCCATCTACACTGAAACTTGCACGCTGGAGGCATCTTCTCCTTACATGACCCCACCTCTTTAAGAGTAATTTGAAGGTTTAGGATTTGCCAGAAATACTGGCCAGATGAAAAGGAAAAATAAGAGGAGCAGAGAACACAGGCATGCTCCTTCCTTACAAACTTACTGGACATTTCCAAGGTTGTACTAACCATCTCTCCATAATTCTCCTGCTTTGGGATGCCCCAGCCAGGAAAACCCATTACTAACATGTTTTTAATAATAACTAACATCTAATCATTTCTATAGTAAAGATTAACTTTTTTTTCTAAAGCTAAATAAATGCAAATATTCAGGACTTGGGAGAGAATGGTTCTCTAGACTGGAAGAAGAAAGCCTGTTATGCAGCATTGGATGCGAGCTCCAGGAAGGAATCCTTCTGCTGAGACATCCACAAACCTTTCCTCAAGGTCTGACTGAAGGAGGGCACAATCTGGTTTGCTGTTAGGACACATCCTGATGTTTAGCCTACATTTCCCTGTTTTCTGTAAATTTTTGTGCTGAGTCCTGCATGTTCTTGCAGAAAAGACTCATGCATTTGTCTTCAGGTGTCAGCTCATCATTTTTTACATTACTTTCCCAGACACCCATTTGTAATGACACTTCTCCTAACTGCGGCTAATGAGCTGGAAAGAGACATAAGCATAGGTCATTGAAGGTAGCTGCTAAGACTGCAGTGAAGTTGCTCTCAGCTCAGATCAAGCATATGGACATAAGAGGCTTCTATGCCAGCTTAGCAAAATCCCCAGTACAGATCCACTGAATTGCCAGGACCAAGACATGAATATCAAGATTCTGGGGATTGCTCTATTCTGTCCCAGCTCTCAAGGGCCCAAGGGGTTTTTCCATGGAAATTACTGGGATGTTTTGGCTACAAAATGGCTCTAACACCTGCAAAGTGCTCCAGCACCTCATACAGTAACAGGATGCTCAACAAAGCAGGTAATTTAGCCCAGGTCTGGCATCACTAGAGCAGCATGGAACAGTTTGTATAGCCTTGTGAATTGATCTCAATAGGAAAAGTGCCTCCCACTAGGCTAGGAACAGAAAGTTTCTCATACCAAATCTATACCAGCCAGAAGATTCCTCCCCCATCCCATTTCTTCCTTTTGCTTTTTTCTTTTATATCTATTTATATTTCTTCCCTGCACTATCTTATTCCATCTGCTTATCAAATGCATGCTTCTTTTGATGAACCTGAGGATGAAGACAAAAGCTGTTTGTTTGGTTTGGAACTGTTTAAACTTGTTTGGGGGAAACTATCTGTTATTCTCAGTGGCCCTGAAGGGCCGACCCACATGGGGAGAGTAAGCCAGGCTCGGCTTCAGTTCATGTGTCATAAACAAAATTCATAGGCAAATTCCAAGCATTGAAATATCATTAGTGGTGAGAAAGAGCCTAGCTCAACTCTCAGAGTTTAAAGTGCTGATGCTTGGAAATGTGCATGCAAACTAAGTCCATTTCTTATCAGAGTTACTGGGAGACAAATAAACATGGCATCCCTGAACATTGCTATTTATCGTGTTTTGTTTTTCGTAATATAAATATGTTTTATGGCTACCAAAGGATAGCTGGGAAAGTCTATGCTCAACAGTACCAAGTATCTCCAAGGAGCACTCCTGTCTGCTTTTATTTTCTTTGCATTTCTTAGCTCTGCTAAATTAAGGCAATTCCACTTCTGCCGGACCACATCCAACAGACCTAAAAACCCACTGGGGACACACAGCCTCAGCAAAGGGACATGTGAAAGATCAGCAAGGCTTAAGGCTGGGGATGCTGAGGGCTCTGTTCTTTGTCATCAGTGCTATGCTGTGAATCCCAGCCGCAGGGATCTCCAGTGACAGCAGGATCTTTGTGGGATGGGACTGCAGCAGGGTTACTCCATAACCAACATGCAGTTGCTATTGAGGATGATTGTGAAAGTGGCAGACAGCCTATGTTTCTGAAGCTCAGGGGCTGAATACACACACCACTGGCTTGGGAAAGCAATGCAGCAACAGTCATTTTGGCATCCTCTCCTGATTTATCAAAGTCCCCAAAGAGTCTGAAAAACCCCATACTTATCTCCAGACTGGTTTTCTCTCTTTCCTCATTGCTGTCTCCCATATTGCACTGCTACCTTCAACCCCATTCTCTTGTATGGAGCAGAAACCAACAAGGCTCTTGCTAGGTTTATGTCTTCACTGTCAGATGTGAGATGGATGATGTTCACTGAGATGTCCAGAGTTAAATGGGTGAATCTCAACAGGTTCAGAATTTGGATGCTACTATGACAAATGTCACCATTCTCCCATCAAAGCTATTAGCTCCTGAAAAACTAGATTGGAAATGTCTTAGAGAATCTGGGGTGTTTACTTTACTTCTTTCTCCCTACCCCCCATACCCCCAAAAAAAAAAAAAAAAAAAAAAGAAAAGAAACAAAGTGTTCATTTCTTTAGAATGACTTGGGGAAATTTTAAAAACAATCTCTTTTGTTTGACATTTGTCGGTGTTAGCTGGAAAATTAGAGGAAAAATACTCTATTTGACACATCAATTGTAGATTTGGAGGGAAACTCCAACATACAAGCCTGAAAATAGTAAGGAGGTGAAAACCTCACCTTGTAGATTCAAATCAAAAGCATCTTAAGAGCTGCAAAATCAGGAAGGGTCTGACAGGTTGAACTTTGTGCTTCTCCTCCTAGTGAGACCACTTTTTAAATTAAAACATGATACTGTCTCTACTAATAGCCATGGTATGGTGGTGGAATAAATGTATGGAGAGTGTTGGAGAACAGGGAAGGAAGAATGAGCTCAGATTTGCTGTGCAGCTCTAACAGCTTGAGATGGAGGGGGAAGATGGGGCATTTTCTCTAAGCAGGCTGGAAGGAAGTGGCAATGGAAGGACAAGAAAATTGAAGGCAACCGAACCATGCAATCAGTTTGTGTCTTCAACCCTGGCCATCCACTTAGTCCTCCAGAGCTGTCCTGCACTTGCCACCACCCTGGCTAGTGGGGTCTCAGCCACTGCTCCCCATGCACATACCCAATGCAACCTACAGACAGACCTTGTTCTGCAAGGAACACCCTTCCTCCACTGACTGAGAGCAAGACTAAGGTGACAAACCAGGTAATTTCAACTTGCCTTCATTGTTTGCCTTCTAGTAAAATTGCAACCACTAAAATATACCATGCTTCTAGGGCTTTTAAGATCTGGGTCACTGGAGAAGAGAGAACATGACATGGGAAAGAGAGGGAACCACACAGAAAATGAAGCAGAACTCCTCATGGCAGTCCCATCCACCACAGCAGGAGTGGTGCAGCCCAGTTTTGAAACCCAAGGTTGGAAACTGCTTCTAAAACAGGAGCAAAAATCGCTGTGGGAACAGATAAGAAAAGCAACGGGATGCCATGCGATGCCTGGCAAAAATGGGTTAAACAAAAATAGCAAATTAGGGGCAACAAGCTGGCCAAACATAACACTGCTATCCATACAGCCCGCATTAGGCACTAGCGCTTTGATCTCTCGTCTGTGTTACAGCAGAATTTATGATATAAAGGAAAAGCAATAGGGGACTCCAACAACAGAGTACATTTTATCTGTCTCTATGCACAGATATGAAGTATGAATAGCATCAAAGAAGGCATGAAAACCATCAAGCCTGGCCTGCATCCAGAGCAAAAGAAACAGCCATCCGTCTAGTCAAAGCCAGGACTGATATGTCTATATCAGAAAGGAAAGCAACACAGCGGTCCAGGTTCTCTGTCATGGATGGGTTCATCTGCAGGGCTATGATATAAAACTCTTTTTTTTTCCCCTCATTCCCCCCCCAACATACAATATAACAGGGTGAGATGCAACCCAGCCTGAGGCCTTGCTTGCCACAACAAAGCAGTCACAGAACGTCAGCAGAAGCACACCACGAGTTTCTCCCTGATGCTCTTAGCTGCATATAACCACATCATCTCCTCCGCCATCCAAAGTAAAGTCAAAGAGCCTAGACCTCCTCTCATTTACACCAGTCTGACCCTGTTGACCACAATGGAGAACTGCAAGAATATTCAGTCCACAGATGAATTTCACACTGACACACAGACCTCAAGCAGACCTTCAAGTAGATAATGGCTTTCTTAAGATTCAAAGAAAGCCTCTGAGAGCTACAGAAATGTTTACGATTATTCATTTTCATGGAAACAGGGTCCTTATTATTCCCTTCCACAGCACAGCAGCTCACCTTGTATCTTCGTTCATTTTCCAGGGTTTAACCTCAGGCATAAGAGTCTCCCACTTTACTCAATGAGACTTGTCATCACTGGAAACCTCTCGGGAATGTGCTAGATGGAGCTCTAGCTAGTTTGTGGCATCTTCATCTTCTCCACAACTCAAAATCACAAGCAGGGGGTCGCAGCACTGCATATGTTTTTGGGGGCAGGAAAGGGAAGAAATGGGCTGAGAGCAAGAGAAGCAGCAGAAGCAAATGGGTCCAGAAGATCCCATTTCCACACAAGCTTCTCTCATGCTTAGAACAGAGGAAGGAGTAGGAGAATATCGCAGGCACTCAGCAGCCAAACAATGCTCCATGAGAAAAGGGCAGCATTTGCAGCTTTCCACACAGTGAACTCTTTAAAACTACGTAAGGTCCATTAAACCTTTGGTCGGAGGAATTCCAGTATCCATTGCATTTCCACTGTTGTCACTGTTAATGTGGGCCATGTCCATGTTAGCCAGGATCACGAGTTTGTTTTCTCTGGAACTCTTGCATGGATGGAGTAGTTCCAAGATACTAAATGATGTAGCCTGATAGCTCAGAAGGCAGAGCTCCAAGATTCCCCACCGATCCCCCTTAGGAAAAGCCCTGAAGTAGGAAAGCACTTACCAGGGTATGAAATAAAAAATATAACAAGGAAAAAGAAATATCTATTTAAGACCAAGAGCAAAATAAAAAGGCTATTTTCAGGTCGGAGATGCCCTGTGATTTGAGCCAAAGCTACCCTCCATATCTGGAGGCCCAGCCAATGCTTTTCTCCAGCCTGCGCCGAGGTGCAGCTATTTGAAGCCGCTTGGAGGCCCACTGCATGATGGAAAGCAGCCAGATCAGTTGGGCCTCATCGGTTTGTTTTTGTTAAGTTGAAGCCAGAGTATGTGAAATGACTTGTAAAGAGGACTAGGGAAGGGGGAAGGACCGGACACCCAGCAGTCTCGCCCACAACATGCAGAGCTTAGTCTCTGCCTTGTTTAAATCATACTGGGTAACAAAGGAGGTACCTGAGCAAACAGGATGGCTGGTTTGTCCGTCGCAATACCCATCAATATGCAAAAGTGTATGGCAAAACTCTTAAGGTTTATAGGTCAGCCGTGAGAACAAGCTGCAGGACACCTTAAGGTTCAGTGGTAGCTGACATCCTAGGCGTCATCGACCTGCCTCTGTCCCTCTGTGTGCTCACACTGCTGCATCAAGAAGCCTTCTCCTCTGCAATTCCCACCACTGGAGGAACCACCACAGCTCCCTGCCTCCACAAGTCCCCATTTCTCACCACTGTGCACTCTCTCTGCACTCCACAAAGCCCATGGGACCCGGCATGAGAGATCCCATCCCAACAAGTAATACATCATTTTCATCACTTTGGTTTTCAAATATACTCTTTTTGTCAATCATGTTTTTAAGTCAGCCCTCAGAGTGCAGCCAATTTAAGCACTGTGCTTAACGTGACAACAGTTTCTCATTTCCACATTGCCTGACAGGTATCCATGTCCCTCCAACACCTCCTTTGTTTCCCAACTGCTTCAGATAGCAATAGTTACCCTGAGCATTTCACAGTTATTGAAACCACCTACTAATCCACCCAGAAATGACTATCCACTGGGGAAGAATCTACTTGGGCTCATGTTCCCTAATTGCTGATTAATTCCAATTATGGTTCAGCTGATCCACCAGTACCACAGATCGCCACATCAAAGAGCCAACCAGCAAAGGAAGCCCCTGAGTTAGAACAGCAACAGCCCTGTTGCAAACTCCTTTTCTGGCAGAGAGAGCTTCATAAACATTAATTTGTTACGCCTTGCTCATTCCCTAGGGAGGCAGGAGCTGTTATACACATGATAGAGATGGCAAAACAGTGGCATGGAGCAGGACCATGGTTTCTTCAAAGTTCCTGAAGGAACTGCTCTCAGTCATGGGCACTTAACAAGGAATAGCCCCAGCTCCCAGACTTCTGTGCTCTCCAGGAGCTCTGGGGTCTAGAAGGGAGCATGAAGGGCTTGGTAAAGCCAGATGGCTGGGATATGAGAGCAGACACCAAAAGGAGACACACACAGTGGATGTGGAAGCACGCAACCGCTGTAGTCTGCAGCTGGGACCTTCCCTGCCCAGGCAGTGCCAGTGTTCTCCTGCTCTTCAGAGGGCATCGTGGAGGAACTGATCAAGGCCCAGAATATATCCTTGCTTGCTCAAGTCTCTTTACTCTGCCATCTGCTCCAGCAATACCTCATGTCATCTGGAAAGGCCAGAGCTGCCCTCCAGGAAGCCCAGGAGCGGTACAAGCCTGAGAGCCTGAAGTGTTGAGTGGAGCATCCTGTGGGGAAACATGATTTTGTGGAGTTTACAAGACGAGGATGGGAACTGAGAAGCGCAGGAGATGTTGGCAGGAAAGGAGTCACCGAGCACTACAGAGGAGCTGTAAATGAGAGCAGGAAGAGCTGAGGGCAAAACCACAGTGAGAGCAGTAGGGAGCCTCAAGGAACAAGGTTCTGTTGATTTTGGAGGCTGTTTGGATGCTGTGTTGTCTGGAATTCTTGTCCTTTGTCTGTGTCTCTCCAGTGCTCCTACTCTGCTGATTGCTTTAGAAATGAAGACTACCAGTGCAGCTCTTCTTCTCTTGATACTTGCCCCACTAGATGGTTCTCAAGTTGCCTTCTGCACCAAAATACACCAGAAAAGTGACATTAATGTTCTCAGGGGAGAGCTCCCCATTCCAGAATCTGTTTCAAGACCATGGCTTGTATCTGCCAGTATGCGGCAACCTCTAAAACACACACCCCAGGACAGAGGAAGAGCTGTGCTTTCTCCAAGGGAAGAGGGGAAAGCAAGCAGGGGAACACAGATTTGCACTGAGATCATGCTGCTCCTAAGGAACACTTTGGGTAGTGCCAGCCAAATGATAGGCAGGGATTTGTGGTGGCCTTCATTCTGCAGGAGGGAAGAAAGGGATTTGCTCCCACAAAACTCACATGATATACGGCATGTTTTTTGCAACAGAAATGCCTGGAAAGATCTTTGCAGCCAACAAAGCAGAGATGGGGTGAGCGGGGAACCCCCCAGGCAGTGCACTGAGGGACTGCTGCTGTGCAAGGAGAGCCTCACTCCAGCCCATAGCAGAGGGTGAGCATGGAAGGTTTGGCAAATAACAGCAGGGCAGCAAATGAAGACCTAAGCCCAAAACACATGCCTCCTGTCAATTAGGAGTCTTCATTCAAATGCAGGAGGAAGGACCAGGGCTCCTTTCCTATAAGCCTTTTCCAGCAGGTGGTCTAGCTGTGAATTTTTGTTCCAGCAGTCAGCTCCAAGCTTAATGAACTACATGACTGCCAGACCATTCTGTGACCCAGTTTCATTATGGTTTGAAAGTAAGTCTCCCTCTCTCCCTTCTCCCCGTCACCTAAACACACAAGCCACTTAAAGCACTGCAGCCCAATCTTATTTCACACCATGTAATTCTGTGCAAGCCTGTTATGTCAGGCTCATTTGTGCCATTGGCATGTGTTGATCAAATATCAGGAGAGATGAGGGACAGGGAAAGGGCTGAGGTCCCAGCCCTCTGAATGGGGAGGCACTTGAACATGGAAACTCCTGGGAACACGACTATCCAAAATCCATTTTCCTTCTGCCAGAGGCTTTCATACTTGAGAAAAGGGGAAGCAGTTTTACTTAAACAACAAGTTCTTTCCTCTTCTCCGTCATCTATCATTAGAAGTCCTGCCTTCCAACACAGCCAGGATATGTCCTTTATGTATGTCACTCCTCAAAGCAAGAACTGCCCACACCAGGGCAAAAACCATACACTTCTGATGACACTTTCACATCTGCACATGCAACTAAATGTAAGAGGTCACAGCCCACAGCCCTAAATTCAAGCTCAGCGTCAAAACCAGCCTATGCAGAGAGGAAACAGAGCTGAACAACGCCAAAAGTGCCAGCACAAAGCAGGGAGAGCGTGCACTCAACCTGCTGCATGTGGGACACGTGGGATGGCCAGTGGGGAAGCGTGTGAGAGCAAGGCAGAGAGCGATGCTGCGGCACAGAGCACGTGGCGGGGAGCAGAGGAGTGGGGAGAGGGGCTGGGGAGTGCAAGCACTCACGTGTGGGGCTGGGAGCGTAACACTGCTGAGCATTTACGCTCACTTTACATTACAGATTTAATGGCTTTTAACAAGAGACTTTGTAAGCGATCAGGAATTGGAACAAAAGGAGCTGGGGGAATAATTATTCTAACCAGGGGAGCTAAAGAACATGGCAAAATCGCGTGCTGAGCAATCATGCTAATTAAAGGCACCCAGAAGAATCAGGAGGGAAACGCCAAATGGTTTTCACTCTGCTGCCCTAATCCACTAACTGCCTCGTCACTGACTCCCACCAGCTGTGGGAAGGACAGCTCCGGGTGAGTTGGTTTGTAGCAATAAAGGATGGAGCTAAACAAGTGACACAGGGGAGGTTGGTCCCCTCTGCGGTGGGCTAAAGTGATGCTTAACAGTGGCTGCTTGGCACCAGCAGCAAGGGAGGTTGGAGACCAAATGCCCCCATAGCCTCTGGCTGAGCAGCAAGGGTCCAAACACACTTCCCAGAAAGGAGAACAACTACTGGCAACTACAGTATGAAGCTAAACACAAATCACAGCCACAACGCTGGTCCTTTTCAGCTGGTCAGCTGCTGCTTCTGCAATTAGCAGTGTTACATGGCTCAGCACAGTGGTCTGTGTCCAGGGAGCATGTTTCCCATTTCATACCAAAGCTCTGGCAGCACTGAACATGCTGCTTTCCTTGTCTACACAGCTTTGGTCATCGCTGGGTTAGATCCACTCAGGTTGGTGCAGTGGCTTTCAAAGGTACGGGCATCTTCTATGAAGTGGGCACCATCTTCTACTGTTTAAAGAGCCAGCAGGGGTTCATATGATGACAGCATTAAAAAAGAAGAACTAACATTGCAACATGGGGAGATTTTAACTCAGAAATGGAGACTAGGAAAATGTCCACATTGTAGAGAAAGGAAATGAACACAATATTGCTCCAACAGACTAGAAGCTTTACAGACCCAAATAAAAGCTCCCATGCACTCAGCCAGCTGTAAAACCCAAAACAGACTCCTCAAGGAGCTGCTGAGCCTTGACCTGTTGGGGATGTCAGGGTAAGATCTTCAGACATTGCTGGAATCCAGCAGGGCATCACACGCCAAGGCAGATGGGTGCAGAAAACACGATTAAGAGAGCAAGACACACAATGGTGAAATGGCATGCTCAGTACAAAGGAGTCTTTCTCTGTCCTTTCCAGGCTCCAGGAGAAGGTTCACCTTGGATAACTGCTTGAATAAGATGTGAATGCTTTTCTCTCCAGCAGTGCAGACCTGTGTTTTGTTCCAACAGTTGCCTGTGTTGGCACAGTGAGAGCTGTATATAGGGTAGGTGGGGCAGCAGAAAAGCAAATGCTAACACTTGCCATCAAGTAACAGCTTTCTACTTAAAAAGCAATGGTTTGTTTGTTAATCAACAGGTCCATTAACACAGAGCAAACGCCTCACTAACGGACACCCACAGGATCATGGGCTGAACTTTTGTGTGCAGCATCTTTTTATTGATTCACCCTAAAGATCATCAAGTAAATGAGAGAGGATGTAATATTTCTGCAGGAAATATTCCAGAGCGGATACATTGATTGTGACACTCAGCCAGCTGCTGTGTGCCAGTCTCATCTTAAAGAGACTTCATATTTGATTCTCTGATTAAATATTTTGAGATTGAGAACAAACTGGGGACATTGGCTGGACCAGGCGCTTGGCCCATGAAGACCTGGTACCCTGCCAAGGAGGATCACATGAGTTGCAGCATCCAACCTGCTCTTCTTCCTGCCCTCAGGGCTCATGATCCCATTCCCTGGCCACAAAAATCACTGCTACTTTGCTGCCTTGGCCTCCCACCACTAAATCCTTGACCCAAGCTAAGGGAGCCTGCTTGGTGGCACACCAGAAACACTGATCTGTTGACTCATTCCTCCAACTCCTAGCTGCAGCTAAAGCTGCAAAATCATGGTCCATTCTGCCTGCCAATGCCTCTCTGACTTCTGCTGTGTCACCACAACAAATCCATTTTTAATCAAAAGCCCACTGAATGCCCAATGGGACAGAAGAAGGCTGAGAATAAGAAATACCTTGAGAACAAAGGCAGAAAGGCGCAGACCTATAGCAATGAAGCCATCAGCTGAATAATTTGCTAGAGCAGCAATCCCAAGTGGCAGAGATGGCCCAGGAGCCAGAGCTAAACGCTTGCTGTAATCTCCAGTTTGCTATAGCAGGCTCTTTTTCCCACAGACCAAAAGCTGGGCTGACACCTCCTTTATGAGCTGCTGAAATAAACCACCATCTTCTGAACCAGCTCTGCAAAAACACAGTGACACTTCCAGTTACAAGCAAGCCCTGCCACCACTCACCACGGCACAGCCTTGGAGTTGTTGAAGCTGCCCTGAATGAGACCACTGGGGGCCAGGAGAGCCGGGCTGCTGACACTGCTTCTGACACAACATGCTTATTTCACATGCAAAACAGCCACACAAATTGAGACCAGACCCTCCTTTTCCCCTTTGAGCTACTCATAAATAACAGAGGCATAAGGTGAAGGGTCTTTGAGGCAGGTGAAACACAGAGGTACAAAGAGCCTAATTGGAGACAAAAGCAGTAAGCTAAACACTCACCCGGGTCCCATGGGGAGACACAGCTAACCCTCCCCTCCGGAGACAAGCTCCATCAAGAGGGCATCCAGCCTGTTGGAATAATGACTCCTTGAGGCAAATGAGAGGTGCCAGCAGCTACAAATGAGGGTCTTTTTCTGCTTAGCTTCCATCCTTTCTCCCCTCCAGTAGTGACAGGAAAAAGGTAACAAAAGGAGCCTGCAGGTCCCATTCAGGCTGAACTACGAGCGCCATAACAGCCTCACAGCCAGGCAACAAGGTGTAAGCCTGGCCATGGGTGCTGGGTTCCTGCCTCCACTTCCTTTCTTTTCAAAGGAAACAAAATTGAGTTTGCATCGACTACTGAGAAAATGAGACAGCATTATACAGGACATGACCCTCCGCAATCAAATTAGGGCATTGCAACAGCATAACCAGCACAGAATATGTAACCCTGATAGCGTATAGGATCAAGGAGAACAATTTTATGCAGCAAACATTAAAAGACAAAAAAGAAAATTAGTCATATCAGGACATCAAGAGTAACCAGAGTGTGAGGAACAAGCAGCATTCCTGTCACAGGCCTTCCACCCAAGCCCTTCCTGCGTCCCCATTCAAAGCGGCCTGCCACTTCTCATTGCTGGCCATTAAAAACATGGCAAGTGCTGGGAAATATCTTTGCCACTTTCTGCACAGCTTCTGTCTCCCCTCCCCAGAGCTCTGATGGTTTCCAGAAGAGTAAAGCCACTATTTACAGAGCAGGTTTCCAGCTATGGCCCTCACTGCGTCAGCAAAACGCCCAACGGCAACACGGTCAAGGTGTTGATTTCAGGATTGCTGAGATCTGCTTAAACAGGGGACTCAACATCCTACTTTTCCCCTCAGTCACCACTTCTGTGTCTATATATACATTGTACACAGGTCATCAGAAAACAAAAACCAAGCACACGGTTCAACTGTGCAGTTTCTCCATCATAGTTTGGCACTCAGCTTACCAAGCTCTCCCCCCAGCTCCCATCTCTCAAACATGCCCTCTCCATGCCTTACACAGGTCCCCTCCCTCCATATATGCCAGCTCTCATACACGGAGCACTTGGTCTGCTACAGGAAAACCCTCATCAACCCACAGTCAAGCACTCACCAGCAGAGACAACTCCACAAAGATGCTTCAACCCAACCATCTCTCTTCTAGATGGGAGGGAGGTCTCAAACAGTGCTGGTGCACGTGGTGGTAGGTATTTATGGCAATGTGGAGGCCACCATAAGCCTATGGAAAGGTGAGGGTGAACTAGCACTAGGCGCAGCAGAAGTGATTGATGTTCATCACTCTGCTGGGACTGTGAGGATGCAAATGTGGAGCCTGGGCTCTGTGTGACATGGGAGGTGAGTACTGCCACCCCAGGCAGAGCCAAACCAGCTCAGCACAATTCCCACAGTGCCTGTTTCACCCCATAAGACACAGGAATATGCATCCAATATACTCATCCTGCTATATGCAGGAAGGAGGACACAAACCTCCCTAAACCCTATGATTTACATAGCAGTCTGTGGCAGTGGCATCCCAACTGCATAATGAGTACATTAACTTTACCCGAGCTGATTCTCCAGAGATGAAGAGATGGAAAAGAATAATCGAAGCAAACTGTGATAGAGTTTTTGATTAAGCAGCTGATGATCAATAAAAGTTATCTGCAGGGCACAATGTGTTAATGAGCTACCATTCCTGTAGCAAAGCAACACCTGAGCCCACGCTCCCCACTCCACAAAGCTCACACATGTCGGCAAAACCAGCTCCTCCAGGACTGACAAAATGGGAACATGGGCTATGACTCCACAGGTCTCCCCTGCCTTCTTCCTTTTAAAAGGGCGATGGTGAAAGAAGCCAAAGAAAAACCTTAAAGAGGAACATGGCTAGAAAGAGAGGAATGAAAAAGGTTAACAGCCTGATTCAAGCCTTGAGATGCTGTGTCAGGTGGAAAAAATAAATTGAAAAGGCATTCATAACCTTCTCAGACAGCTCCATTCATTTAAAGAGGCCTTAGAGCTCTGTAGCTGTAACACCAGCACATAGCATACCTAAAGCAGCGAGCAAGAAGGAGCAGACAGCCAAGCTACCAGCTCTCTGCTACCAGTGATGCAAGGCACAAAATGACCCACAGCACATCCTGCAATTACTGTCCCTTTATCACTTCCCCCATAGTGATGTCACTACATTTGGTGTTAAATTTTAATACTAATATCTTAAATTCATCCCCAAAGATTCTAAGGCATTTAAGAGTGGACTTTATAGAGAATTTCTCATAATAATGTACCACCTGTTTAACAGCAAAGCTGCACAAGGGTTTCAGAAAGCAAGTGGAAAGGAGAGCTTCATATTAAAGGCAAGGCTCAGATAGGCAAAGACATTGAATATCATCACATAAAACTGAATTTAGCTATTTCACTGTAACTAATCATCTTACTCTTCCAGAAATGTCTGGAGAACCGTTAGTGACCACAGGGAGCTGCTAGGATCTTTGTATTCCATTTCCTCCCAAAGTTGCCTCCTCCAACAACCCGGCCCAGCCTGCCTACAAAAGGGATTTGTTTTCCCAAAACTCACTTAGCCTTCCCATCCTCAGAGGGTCTAGGGAAAGCTGGGAAAAAATCAGCAGACAGGATACTCTTTCTGGAGTGTCCCAAAGGGAACAGAGGGAAGGAAGAGCACATTAGGATTTCTCCCCCCAGTCTCTCAAATTCTCATGGAACTGGGGTTTGCAATTGCCCTCTGCAGAGACCGTGTCAAGATACATCATTAATACTCCTTGACACTGAGGATCTCTTGTATTAAAAAAGCACCGCAATTACTTAATTCAAATCGCTATATTATTCATAAGATCCGTATCTATCATGGATATAGCATTTACACTGCTGTGGGGAAATTTAATAAATAGGGCAATAAGTGCTTCTTTCCTGCAAGTCAAGATGAAAGTCTGCATCTTGGAGAGCAGTGCTTTGCTTGGGGGGCAAGGCCCATATCACAGGCTTCCCACTCAATTCCTTCAGCCAAGAACTAAAGCCAAGGTAAAATATAACTGCCCTTCCTCCAAGCCCAGCACTCAGGCTCCAACCAGCTTCAACTGTCCAGGAGGCAATCCTAGATGGAATGGGATCAGTAAAACTTGTAGGAGGTCAGCAAGGAGAGTTCTCTTGAGAGCAAAAAGCAGAAACATGTCAGACAGTAGCATGGCACCCATGAAAGTGGAAAGGGAGGGAATTTGACTTAACCTACCTGGAAAAGAGCAGGAAAAGCTCAGAACTGTTGTTTTGTGGGATCATAATGTACACCTGACAGCTCCAAGAACTTGTCTGTCCACCTAAATTCCTGACTCCAAGGGACTGACTGTGAAAGGATTTCAGATGGCAACTCATAAACAGTGCAACACAGTCCAGCTGTCATGGGCTGAACATGGGCCAGCCAGGTAGCTGTCAGGAACCTGGTGTGACCTTGAGGAAATTGATGTCCTTCTAGCTCCCTCTCCTCATCCCTAAAATGGAAATGAAGGTGTTTGGCAGCCCTTTGATGGGCTGGAAGGAGAAATGCCTCTTTCCAGGAAATAGCAGAGATGCAAGATGCCAGGTTACTTCTCCTCATTAAGGTTAGGATAAAATATACTCCAACCCCTCAAATACTAGGCTGCCTGCTGTGCTTGCAGTAAGGTTCCCCTGATGTTTGGGCTCTGCTGGGATGTGGCATGAGAACAGGACAGTCCCATCCCATCTCTGAAATTTGCCCAGAATGTATTTTTAACACAGCCCTCAGGACAAACATTCATAGTGAGATTCATATGAATTCATGCTGGTTCCTGGGCTATGCCAAGAGCCAGGACCACCAAGAGAACAGATGACACAATATTCCCCACCTGAACAAGGTGTCTAACACAGGGCAGACCAAAACCATCTTATCTCCTTCCACATGTAGGAAGGAAGCTTTGGGCAGCTACGTTGGATAGAGTTTCTCCTGCTGTCCAGGGGTAACTAATTTGTTATAGAGAGTAAGACACGACAAATAGGGCACTAAGCTAGTCTTAAAATGACCTTTCAAAATGATCTTTCAGAATCACAGAGCTCTTTGCCAAGCTCTATTTCTTTTTGGTTTTGGATTGTGAGCAATGGGATAGAGCAAGAACTGCAGCCTGTATAAGACAAGACTTGAAGACTGGGCTGTGACTTCATAGCACATCAAGACCACAGGTATGTCTTGAAGCATGAGGTCCTTTGCTTTGGTATATGCCTGGTGGCTATCATCTCCCCTTGCTCAATGCTCCACATCAATTACAGTGCAGAGATGTAAAATGACTGATAGTTTTAATACAAAGGGCCTGTCATTTATTTATTAGCTAGTGACAGGCCCTGCAGTCCAGAATGGATGCATTATAAATCAACTGCATTTCTAACCATTAAAAATTCATCCAATTTATAATGTAGGCTGCCTGTAATTTCCTTATTAGTGTTGAGTGTGAAGGATTTTTCTTTCTCCTCCCTTGGTTTTACTTTGCTTGTTTGCTTTCCCAAAGATCTTGCTCATCTGAGGATTAGCTTAGATTAATCCTGCAAGAGGAAGGTGGAGGGGTGGGAAGGGCTGGCGGAAAGGAGACAAAGGCTGAAGTAATTTTGTTCCAGTGTTTCCCTTTAATTGCAAATTTGCTATATATATTTAGGAGACTTGTCCCATAGCTACATTTATGGGAGCCAGAGAAAATGCTTGTTCTGAATTTAAGAAATGCTTATAGGGAAAGGAAAATAAATAGATCCCTTTTCCCTCACAAAGAGAAAAAACACAGGTATAGTATTGGAACAGGGAAGGATAATGTAAAACCTGTTAAAATGTATTAGCAAGATAAGAGGTGCCCAAACATTATAAAACAGTACATTTCAGATAGATCAAATATACATAGATGAGATATAAATATATATGTGAATAGTTAGGTATAGTAACCTTCAGACTCAGTGCTCCAATTCATTGAGGAAAAATAGGTTAGTATGGCTGAAAGAAAGGTGTGACATATTTGCAGGCCCACAAATCTGACAGAACCACAGGAAACTGATGCAATATCAGCAACTAATAAGAACTTGGAATTAGCATCAGGAAAAGCTGTATCTACAGCTGTAAGTCAATGCTTAGACTACCGCATACCATACTGACCATGCAAACAGCGGGACAACCTGATCACTGATATCATACATGCAGAAATTTTCATGCTTTCACTAAGTCTCAGGTTGCTCCTGGATTTATCTAGGTAGGGGCAGGAAGAGGGGGCCCAAACACTATATTCCAGCAGGATTCAACATTAGATAACTTGCAGTCCATTAGGAATAAGCATGCAGGAGTCTAAAAACGGATTATGCAATATACCCTGCCTTAATGAGAGACAAGCCCAAGCATCAAGAGCAATCCTTACATGCTGTGAATTTGACGTACTTTCCACCTCAAGACACCTGCGTACAAATCTTACATCAGCTAGATGTGGAAATGTGTTTGCTGAGTTCTCAGCCAGGTCTGTTCACTGCAATAAATCACTCTGAGTTCAACAAGTGCTTTACACTGAACCACGGTGCAAGAAAGCTGCTTCAGCAGCGCACGAACAAAACTGGTGCTTCTATTAGCAGCACCATCTTCCTCCATCCCATTGACTCCTCTGGCAGGGAACCCACTCCCTGTCCTCACCCATGACTGACAAGAGGATGCTGAGGCAGACTGGAAATGTTCAGCAACCAATAGTGACAATTTCTGCATTTTTAGTATATTATAATATATAATATTATACATGAATATATACATGAAGCAATCAAGTTCTGCTCTACAGAGAGCAGTGCTATTCACTCTGCCCCACAATGCTAGGAGGCAAAAGCCATCACCGCCTGTCGACACCCTACATCTGAGCCAGGCACCACACCAGGCTGGGAAACAGACATTCTTTAGGCAGAATGTCTTTTTACATGGGTCTTTCCTCAGCTTTCAGGACTGAGTGGGGCCTTTTGAGCTGTCTAGCCAAAAGGAGCCCAAGAGATAGGTTTATCTTTTTGTAACCTCTACTAGACATACAGCTTCTCTGTTAGATCCTGGACTATACTTGTCCCACAGGGCAGCACTACTAATAACGTTCCTGCTCTGTGTGCGGTTGTGCAAAACCACTCCAACTCCTACACAATAGAAATTATTTTTAATTAGGAATTGTAATTTAACCAGACAATGAACAAACAATGAGAGTCTGCAATCCTCTCACCAGAAAGACAGCTCCTGTCTGACCATGATGCACCCCCACACACTTCAAAGAGCTAGATTTTAAATCTGAAAACCAGACTGCTTAGATAAGAAGTCACAATACGATATCCT
>JBCJKH010054160.1:54646-69497 GCA_039877255.1 Loriculus beryllinus
TGCATGGGTGTTACTGAGCCGTGGGAAATAAAGAAGGGTTGATTTATCAAGTGTTTATACCATGCCCATCCCATTTTGCACAGACGAGGAGCACATGTCCACGTACACAGGGTCCATTGTGTGTTCATGGTGGCCATGAGATGCTGCAAGAGCAGTGGGAGGGTGTATGAGCCCCTGTATGAGGTGAGCTGGGGGCTGGATTCAAGACAGAGTATCAGAAGTGCATGTACAAATCCTCCATGAGATGATGCATGTCTTGGGCAATCCATTCCAACCCATTTGATGCAAAGACAAGGCTGTCAGGCAGTGAGAGCAGCTGCCCTGCTAAAGCCACTCTAAATCCATGAGGAAACCATGTCAGGGACTCCTCTCATTTGGCCTAAGTGCTTGACAGTTCACACATCATGGGCTTCCTTTCCAAAATCACCCCAGGCAAAACAACCCTGTTTGCTGGCCCCACAGACACTGGGATTAAACGGTCCAGAGGAGATGCTTTTAGGCCAAAGGAGCAGGCAGAGTTTTGTATGAGAAAATATTTCCCTGTCTGCTCCTTAACATCTGTATCCAGGAGTATTTCCATCGCCAAGGCAGCCTCTCTGGAGGCAGGTCAACATTAGCTGCCCAAAGCCATGTTCTGCTTCCTATTGGATCTCGTCACCAGGAACATCAATGTGTCATTCATCACGCACCACAGCTATGCTGCCAGCGTCATTTCTCCATGCAGGGCTGGAGCCCTTTGATCTTGGGTGTTGCTACAGATATCTTCAGTAAGTACACATTAAAGTAACAGAGATAGGATCTAAAACCCAAACAGGAGGTAATCAGCTTGTGTGCAAACCAAGTCGAGTGCTCATCACATTTGGAGCAAGGCAGGGCTGCGCTGCTGGCTACAGCGGCTATAGCAGATGAGCCAGGCAGAGCCATGTTTCCCACCCTCTGATGCTGCTTTTCCTTCTTTCTCTGTGTGTTACAACCACACAGACACCATTTACAGAACTGGCTGAGGGCAAACTGTGCACAATAGATTTTGCCAGCTTTTCCAAGAAAAGTTCTTATTTCTGCAGCACCATCTTGGCAGGAAGCTTGACTCGCTGAGCATGAGTTTGCAACTCCAAGCGTGATAGGTGGGTCAAGCACTCTGCTCTCTGCAAATGCAGGTTGGACTTTTGGGTTTTGGAAAACGTGGATATTTCTTCTACTTTCTCTTTCAGAGCTGGATGAACCAATGCAGAACATAAAATAGCCACAGGTAAGAAAAACCATCTGAGAGGGCTGGTAAGAGCTGAGCAGGTTGCACCAAATCCCACTGGCCATAGGATCTCTGCTAGTCAGACATTGCAGCCTTTGCAAGGGGACGAGAAGGTGATGCTGGGCACAAAGGAAGTTTAGTTCTGCTCCATCAGAGGACAGAAGAAGTAATTTTGGTTGCTCATGCTTTTCTTCAGGTACCTGCAGCATCAGCTCTGGAAGCAGCCAGCTGGAGCCTGTGGGGTTTCTTCCACATCCAGATCTTTGCAGGACATTCACATCAGCGTTCAGAACTCAGAGCACTTTCTGTGAGAGGCAACCACCAACCAGAAGGAAGGGGAATTTGGAAGCAGAAGATCACTGCAGGACCTCCAATGCCTTCCAGCTGCTCACAGCTGAGTGTTGAGGTTAGAGCTTTTCCAGAGAACCAAGCCATGAGCCCAGGCTTTGCTAGGACAAATGAGGAGAGGAAGAACAGAGTAGCAAAAAGCACGTAAATGAGTACACAGCTACTCATAGGTCCTCATTAAATCCCCTCAAAGTTTCTCATTGGGAAAGACTGATGAAGATGGATAAGACTATATGACAGTGAGAAACACCAGTGCAGACGAGTCAACCCACAACTGCTTAGTTCAGAGGAGTGATGGGCATTGGGTCCTGATGGACAAGAGCCTGGGGCTTTCATGTTAAAGGAAAGAAGTTCGGAGAAACAACAAAGACCTGTGGGAGGGATTGAGACCTGCACAGCTTGGCCCCAGGCTGGGCACGGGGCAGCAGAGTGCTGCTGTCACTGAACACTGGGATCCATGATTACGTTGCATGAAAATAACATTTGACAAATCCTCTTATACTCCTGGGGGAAAGGGGGAGAAAAAGTTTCTCTCTGTTCCGTTACCAACAGCTTCAGTTTTCTTTTTGAGCCAAATAAAACTGCAAGCATTTACGCCTTTATTCTTATGTTCTTGTTGGTTTTGGCAAAAACGGGAACATGAACTGACCAGAAATAGTCATGCTGCATGCTTTTTAGCTTCTCATGCCCAAGACGAACAAAACACACTAGGCAAACAGAAAGAATTTACAGTGGTAAAGGTAAACATCCTTCTCATTTTTGTTTTCAAGACCCAGAAGCAGAGGTGAGGGAATCTATTTGTTTAAAAATATGAGTTTTGAAATGACCACAATGTTCCCTTTAAACTGCGCTGAAATACAAGATAAAGACAGGGTACGTAGTGAAAGAGTGCTGATGGCGCTTTTATTGTGTGATTTGCCTTGTTTTTTTTCTTGAATACTTCTTTTTAGCCAATTACCATGTATTTACAGTTAGTGTAATTATATCTAATTACTTAATTAGCATGAATACATGTAATTACTAACTTTGAATATGCAATTATGTCAGGGCAGCCTGTAATAAATGAGGTTGAAAAAAAGCCCTCATTAGGACTCTACGGAAGGACGGCTGTTCCACCCGTGTGGAGAATGCATCCCAGTCCCTAGGCTGTGCCAGTCCTGGAAGAGGAAAACACAGCCAGCTCCGGCCATGTCTGGCAAAACACTCCACCAAAATCAAATCACTTGCTCCCAAAAATCCAGCTTCACAGTGCTCGTGAGATCTGAGCATTTGCTGATGGGAAGCGGACAGGGATCTGCAAAGGATTTATTTTCTGCATTAGGGTTTGGGTTTTCTTCTCTATTTTTTGGGATGAAATATACGAGGGGACACAACAGTTCCAAAATCATGCTTTGGCATTTGAGTAAAGCTGGAGAGATCACATCCAAGAACTAATCTGCATCTGATGCATTGTGCTTATAGTTAATTACTACTTAATTACTATTATTAAAGTAAAACAATCTTCCAAAAGGTTTCTTCTGAAACATTACCAGTATTTCACTGCAGAAATGTGCAGCTACTGATAAGTACAAAGCTTGGATTTTGCAAATTCAAATTCTTAACATCAGGAGATGGAGCTAAGGTAAGAAGTTGCAGTTACTGCCAATCCTGTCCAGAAGGATTAATAACCATCTTCTGGACACAGATGAGGGTAGGATGGATCATGTTTCATGTTACCAGAACTTATGATCATAGGTTGAAACAGTGTGCCTCTACACCCTATCTTCTCATCACATATTGTGTCCATGCTGCTTACCACAACAAGTCCTGTTTTTATTCTTTCATCTGTTTTACTTCCAAATATAGAGAGGTGCAAACTCATCACAACCTACCACTTCCCCTGGTGACATCTGCCATGCAGATATACCACTTGGTTTCTCTTCCACATGCAAAGATCAGGAGAAAAAGACTGTTTAAGTTTATTCTTCTGAAACTGATTTGTGGTTGGGCTGTCCCCATTGCTAAGCTCTTTGCTTAACCCTCCAGTTAGGGCTGAGGATGTCTGAAAGAAAGATTGGTTGCAAACCCTAGCACTGTCCAGCGTGCCATGGAGTTACAGTGTGAAGACGGTGGGAGCATCTTCTCTAAGACTTCATCACAAGAAAACACAGTGGTGCAGTTTCTCCCATTGTTTTTTGAGAAGCCATCAGCCAGGAAGGCAAAGAACCCTGAGCCAGGGTCCCTCCTGCTCCTCTATATTGGGCAGCAGCAGCAAAGAAATAAGAGACAACTGCAAGAATTCCAGAAAGTGAGAGGTGAGAACTGGCTCCTGTGCCCTTCATGCCACCAATGTGAGGACAGCACATCCCCAGTGAGGAAAACATCTTTATCTCCTTGAGGACACATTAACAAGAATTGCCCATAGGACAGCGTTGCACAGAAGGAGCGAGACAGGCTGCAGCTCCATGGGCAGGGAGCTGCTCTCCATATTTCAGCTGCAATTCCATTATGCAGAGCTAAGTGGCCAGGAATAAACACCTGTCATCTCTGCGTGATAAGCGATGTTTGCTAGTATAGAGGGTGACAGAAATCTATATCACATCAATGTACTATTAATACTGCATTAAGCATATAGAGTTTGCTCTCCTCATCGCAGCGTGGCAATCGGTATCGGCGTGTACTCACAATTCAGACAACATCTGAGAGCATAGGCATGCTTGCAGGAGGAAGGAAGGAGGAAAGCTTCATGTTGGAGAGAAATTGCTTGCTGAAGATGTTGCTTTAGCAACACCTCAGTGAATAGAGGAGATGCTGGGTGCTTTGGAGCACCTTTGCTCACAGCTGGACAGCAAAAGGAGGTGGGTGACAGAAGAGATGATAGCTTTTATCAGTACAAGCTTAGCTGGGAATCAAAGCACTCCCCAGCCCAGAGGAGTTCTCTCCACAGCTGGCAGCAAATGAAGAAGTGTTTGTGCCCAGGCTCTGCACAGGGGGAAAGAAAAACCCTCTGGCATAAAAACCATGGGGAGAATGGGAGCAACAAATATTGTCCAGCTGAGGTTTAAGTTGAGCAGAGCACATCAGATCAAACAAAATCCTTAGAGCAAAAGCTCCCCAAAGCATGGTTAATTTAAAAGGTGAACTTTGAAACTTTCCAGCCTCAAGCAAAGCCACCATTGAAGTCAGAAGTTTTCTTCAAGTGGAGTCTTGGGGACTAAACTACAAACCACACACTGAATCCAACCCTGCCTGAGGTGTCAAAGCCTGGGTTTTGCCCCCCATGCATGACAAGTCTAAAAAATACAAGGGCTTTCAGCCTGCCAGCATCCAGCTGTGGTTTGCCTTTAGTTAAGCACCCTGAGGGAATGCCTATATGTGGGGTTTGGTTTCAGCTCCAGGAAACCTGGAGCTCAGAGGTGGTGATTTGCTGTGGATTTCCAAGTGTGCACGGTTGTCACTAGTGCAACATTTCCCCCCACTGTGGTGCCTTCCATGGGAGAAGTGGCTCCAGATGCCACCCCCAAGCATCCCTGTGAATGCTTCAGATTCTAATCAAATAGCACGAAACTCTGAGGCCAAATCTTGCTGCACGTAACTTCTCCAACCCACCCACCATTGACAAACCCCACAGGGCAAACACCCAGAGCAAAACTTAATCCTTTGAGGTTTAAGCTCTGCTACTGCAACAGCACCTTCTCTTGCATTGGTCGGCACATAGATTAAAGAGATTCAAGAGAGTACGGGAGGGAAAGGCAAAAAATAAAGAGGGGGAAACTCCCTTCCAAGCCATCAGAGTTTGTAAATCATTCTGAGATGAGGTGCTATAAGAAACGTAAAATACATAATTAACAGCACAGAAAAAACACACTATATCCAGCTTCTCCACTCCTGTCTAATCACTGCTGCCCTCCTCCTCCCCTCGCTACAAACAGACCAGATTTAGCATGTTAATATGAAAATCAAAGGGAGATCTGGGCACATTCATTGGGTATTCCCCATGCTCTGCCAAGTGAAGAGCAGTGATAACGGCTTGGGCACCAGCTCACAGGCCTCAGGAGGGTGCACAGCAAGGTCCAAGGGAGCAGAGATCAGCCTCCTCCCTGTCTCCAGGAGCTGAGTTACACCTCCTTCACTCATGAACTAGAAGCCAAGGGGAGAGCAGAGGTGATGCAGTACTCCTTGCCTCTGGCTGGGCCACACTGATAGTACAGGATAGTGTTTTTCCACATTTTTTTTGCCAGCCTTTTATTTTTCCAGTTCTACCTGGAATCAAGACACACCAAAAGGATGAGCAATAGCAGGAGAGGAACACCACCAAACCTCCTGCATTACTCAGCTTGCATCTCAGACCTGGTAAGAGGCCTGGGAGAAGTGCATGTCAGGGATTGCTGCATTTCACCACTTGCATAGCAAGCGGTGTGGGACTCCCACAAAAACATCCCTTTATCCAGCACTTTTATGCTGCAAGTTTAGGAATATGAAACAGCGAGGACAGCTTGGTCACCACCTGCTAGTCTAATGAACCCAATTCACAACCCAGATTTATACAGGAAAGATGCAAAAGCTTTACAGAAGCCCACAGTAACAAGACATCCAGCATCTAAGCCTCCTGGCTTTTAACTCCATACCTCTGCCCCACCTATTGCCACGTGTCCTGAGCTTCTCCCCTGGCTCAGTGGAGAGCCAAGGAGGCAGCCCCATAGCTGGGAAACTTTTGCTGGAGGAGGAAGGGGAGGCAGGGACTTTAACAAGCAGGTAGGAGTCATGTCCATCCCTGCATTCCCAGGCGGCTCTTGCTCATGCCTGGGACCTCACATTCGGACCCAGTGAGGCAAAGCCTGGCTTTGAATGGCACTTTAAGGCAAGGGGGAAGGTGACTGGTGGGTGGCAGAGGGAAGGTGAAGGGAGGTGAAGGTGAGAGTGGAAAGTCTTCTCTGGAAGCCCCTACATGTATGTTGTGATTTCTGAGACCTGAGATTCACTTTGGTTTCTGGACCATACCAAGACCCGCTCTCCTTAAAAACCTCCATCTCTTCTTTCCTCATCCCCTTAACTTCTTCCTCCTTGCCTTCCTTCCCCTGTTCCCCCAACCCATCCCCTGATCCTCACAGGGGGCTCTGACCGGATCGGGCACTCACACGTGTCTGGCTTGTGGCAGTTGTGACCTTGTCGGAAGTACTGGGGGTTCTCAATGACGGGAATGCGGGTCATGCCGATCACCACCGTGTCTGGGCCAGCATCGAGGGACGAGGGCGTCGTGATGCCATGGTTGATGTGGTGGAGGGGACTGGCTGAATCCTCCTCTCCGCTGATCACTGCCACAGGACCTGCAAAGACCACGCACATTCGTCAGGCACAACAGGGGAAAGGGGAAAGGGACCCACAAGACCTGATGACCACGTCAGCACCAGCTCCTGGACAGGATGCCAGTCCTAGCACACCTGGCAGTTGTCCCACCCCCAGGGCTAGTTTCTCCAGGGAGGTCTCAGAACAGGGAAGACATCTCAAGTCTCCTTTCCTGGTTTTAGGGTACCAGGCTAATAATCCTGCAGGAGATAAAGTAGCTGCAGGTGACACCACATTAGAGGCGAGTCCTGCACAAAGTCCTCTCCTAGCTGTCACAAGATACATCAGTCACAGTAGTGCCTGTTTACCTTGCCATCATAAGCTTGGCAGAATATGTAACTGAGCTTAAATGGAAGAAACATCACCCCCCCCAAACAAGATCTATTTCAACCCAAACCCATATTCACACCATTTCTCTTGCACAATGTGTTGCCCATCTTGTTTACCCTCCTCCAGTTTGATCCAGACACAGACCTATTTCAAAATACCCTCATTTTTTGCTTATGCTCTACTGTATTTTTAGACCTAACATCAGCCTTTACTATGAGCTGCCACGGTTGGAAACCTCGGGGGACATCAGGCCTTAATACAATATTTCCCACTCTCATCTATTCTCACCTACCCTGTGACCCGACCCACACACCAACATCACACACGCCTCCATCACGAGGTGAAACCTTCTAAGCCATGCTGCAGTCATTCATGCTGCACAAGTACAGGAACCTGGGGACTGCACTGCAATCTTCCATGAGGACCTCCCTTGTATATTCACAGAGGGAGAAAAAACACACTCAAGTAGCGATGCTCATTTCCTCCTGTCTGAAGGCTACCAGATACTCAAGCTAAAACAAGCAGAGATGTTGCACTGAGCTTTCAAACCTATTTAGAGAGGCCAGTCTTTTACCTACACTGCATACAAAATGCCCCTCTCCTATCAGTCATCTACTTCTAATCACACAATTACTTTATTATATATCAGTAGCAACAAAGAACAGAATCTTCAAGCCATTTTGCTCTCTGGAGCTTCTGGCTCTATGGGGCAGACACTGGCTCCATGCAGTCATTCTGCCTGCATTAATCTAGTCTAAAGGCTGCTCATTTTTGGAGCTTCAAGTATTGTTTGTTCTTCCAAGTGGGATATAATAAAGTTATTGTGTAATTGTAACAGGTGCTGTAGTCACAAGCAAAAATGCCTCTCCCTTTACTGTGAATTCCTTCTGGCAGGTTCTGGCTTTTTGTGACACTGCTCCCCAAACCCATGTGCCTTCCAGCTTCTGAGAGGCAAAACTCAGTTCCTGCCTCAAGATGCCTCTGTTGGGACTTCACATGCTGTATGTCTCCAAATACAGCAAGCAAACAGGCAATTGTTTAGTCAATTCTAGGCAATTCTGTCTAGTGAATGAAATGAAGCAAGTCTTCATTTTCCTGTGCTTTGAGAACACAAATCACACCTTGGTGGCAAGGAATAGAGAACACTTCCTACAGCATTAGTACTGGAGGGGCATGGTTGGGCTCCGAACCAACCATGGGACGTAAGTCAGGTTGGCATAGACCCTGCTGGGAATGTTCGGGGTTAAAATGCCCTGCCAACACATAACCCTTGCACAGCTCATCCTCATTTTCAAGAAGCATAGATCATGGCAGTGTCTCTCTGGCACAAGAAGGTTAGAAGGACATGGCTACACTAAAAGAGTAGGGCATGATCAAGGAGGTTGGGTACTTGTGAAACCGAGCACAGCCAGCTTGTCCAATGTTCGGATGGCACTTTCCTTGCCAATAAGCAGATCTGGAGTCTGACTTTAACTACACACCGTAGATTTTTTCCTGCAGCTCACTTCTTTGAGGGCTTTCTACATGTGTCATCCCTAGTTTCATGCCCCAAACCTTTCTAAAATCTATGGAGTAAAAAAGGAACCTTGTCTAAGTCAACTCAGTTGCACTCAGATTCCCCAGCAAACACTGGGTCCTGTGAATGGACTCAGCTTCCTAGTCATCCAGCTCAAGCTGATGCTGCCAAGCTTGACCATTTACATCTACCAATTCTCAAAAGCATCAGAGCTGAACTTGGATGCTCCATCACAACCCCAAGTCCTTTACACTTCTGCAAAAGTAGGAAATGTCAAGAATGGCCAAGGCAGTTGCAGTCCTGACACCACAGGAATAGGATATCACATAAAGTATATCCTACCCTTGCAAAAATCAAATGACAGTTTACTGCCTCTGACTGCATTTTCAGGTCTTCAGAAACACCCAAAATCAATCCCATTCTTAGGTGTCCTCTGGAACACACCAGATGGACACAATGCACTAGCTTTCCAGTTTTTAGAAACGTTTCTGATGACAGAGGCACTGAGCTGGCATGGACTGTAGCATAACACTCAGCCTATTCACCCCAATACCCTCTACAGGATATAACTGTATTGAAGGCATAATTTACAGTTGAGGGCTTCTCCAAGTTTCTCCTATTAACTTTTGGGGCAGGGGGAAGGAGTAGAAATCTGGACAACATTAACTCCTGCAACACAGTCATGGCTCTTTATCACTTTATTCTTTCCTTCCTATCTCTTCTGGCTGGTCACAGCTGAGTTCCAGTTCCATTTAAGCCTATGGCCACTTTGTTGCCCCTCTTAGACTCAGGCAAGTGTTGGGCTCACTGTGCAAGCCTGAGACAGACTCCTAAAACATCTTTGATATCAAGCAGTCACCGATCACTTTTATAGGTTTGATTATTGCTCTGACACTCAAAATATATACTGCCATGAGTAACTCCTGGATATAAAATGGCTATCTAGACTTCAACTTTTTTAATCTATCTTGGGAATAGCATGTATTTTTTTGCTGTTAAGTAGGTAAAGAGGTTGAGTTTTCCAATGTATAATGCTGATGAATGGCTTTATTTAGAAGAATTCTCACCGGCTTCAGCAACTCATTTACCAGGTAATGTTAAACAAAAAATGGATTAAAAAGAAAAGAAATGCAGATTTTAAGATAGGTTTACCTCCCACTAGACAGAGAAATGGGCAGGTTTGTATTGTAAAAATGCAGAATAGTCTTAAAGGTAGCCTGGGGTGACTCCAATTGTCATCCTATGATCTTAAAACACAGTGTTTTGTATTTTGGAACTCCTCTGAAACTTAAAATCTAAACAGAGATGCAGTAGCTGTTTTTGTGAATAACTCAGCTTGTGTTATGGACAAACATACTGTGGATAGTAATCATAAAAAGTCTGTGTGTTAATACCTTAAGAAGCCAATGTATGTGCTGAGCATTGAACATTTATACTCTGAAAGGCTTTTGATGGCTCTCCTTCTATCCAAGCAGGTGCCTCACCAGCCATCAGCATCCACACTGTCTGCCAGGACAGAGTTTAACTGTTCTCCATACTAACCCCATGCAGTTTTCCTGCCAGGGAAGCAATGTCAGCAGCAGCAACGGAGCCACAGAGCAAGCTGGCGAGAGGACATTAGGGCTGCCTAGGACTATGCCTGGGTGAAGAGATGGTCAGCTCCTGCTCCATTACAGCCACTGCCAACCTGCCCCTTTGCAACACCAGTGGGAGAGTCAACCACAAGGACCAGAAAATGAGGTTCAAAATGCATCTGATGTTAACTAAAAAAGCAGTGAAGCAGCTTGAAAACACTGCTTTTGAAAACGTCACAATGAGCAATGATGTTCTCCCTCCTACATCTCTTCTATAGCCAACTCTTCTCTCTCAACAAAGACACCTCATACAAACACCACCATTCCCAACTTCATCTTCACCCTCTTTTCTCCCCAGCCTCCTGGTCAGCTTGCCCATCCATCCATCCATCAATCCTTCCCAGCAATGTTCCAGTTCTTCCTGCTTTGCATCCACCCTGATATGATCACCTCCACAAATACTTTGCAAGTACTTCTCCAGATTACCCCAAAATCTCTGCTTTTCATAAAGTCTCCTTCCCTTCTCTATTCAGCAGTCTTCCCTGCCACTAAACTGGAGTTTGGCTTGATGTTTGTCCTCATCTCCTTGTTCATCTGGAAGCTCTAAGAAACAGGATATACATTTTAGTCCATGTCTGTGAATTGCCTGGTTTGTTCACAGTGTTACGTGGACAACTTGTTACTTAAGAAAAATAAAGCAAATAGTAATAAATAGCTTAGGGAGCCCCTGTTTGCATGATCATATCATAATGGTAAATTATGTATCAAGGCTAAGAGCTGTACTTTCTGATAAAACATAGGCTCAGGAATATAGGGTACTTTATAAATAACCACGGATTGGAGAGGTCACTTCACAGACATCCATAACATGACAAATGCTCCAAGGCAGATAGGTGAAGAAACAACAAAAACTCCATCTTGCTATCACAGTAACCTCTCCAAAGCAACAAAAGCAACTGAAGGTGTAGAAACCATGACCTCCAAAGGAAAACTGAAATAATTATGCTTTGTGTTGAGAGGAGCAGACTGCAGGGACACATGATAACAGCCTTCCAATATGTAAAAGGTTGCAGCAAAGAGAAATATAATAGCTGTTCTCCATGTCCACTGGGGATAAAAGAAGAAATAATAGGTTTAAATTGCACTGAGGGAGATTAGGGTTTGAATGTTTTCCCCAATGCCCAGCAGTACGGATGGCTGAGCACTAGAACAGATAACCCAGGAATGCTGCGGGGGCTCAGCCACTGAGAAGGGAAAGGTTAAAGAAACTTTCTTCAAGGACAGTTTAGTGCTCCCAGGCTGCAGCACTTTTCTCCTCTGCAAGGAATACTCATCCCTTTTTGATGCTTCTACAGAAACCCCAAGGAGGGACCTCAGCAGTGCTGCAGACTGGGTTTGGGCAGCATCTGAGGCACCAGGGGTGCAGGACTGGATTGGGATGGGGCACTAGTGTCTCCAATATGGTTTCAGAAATGACAACTCCAGCCACATCCCAGGCCACATGCTCAGGATAGAAACTGAGTTTGCTGAAGCAGACAGCAATGAGTGCTCAGGGTTTCAAGGCAATCCCCCATTCAGTCCCCATGCCTCCAAGAGCTGTTACTCAGAACATCATTTTTTGATCAAAATGATCACTGCAAGAGCTAATTGTGCCATCCATATCTGCCCGTGTAATATAAAGGAGACATACAATTAACCTACTTAATTAGGAACTGTATATGACCCATAACCAGAAAAAAAAGCTTTCCTAGTAAAGCGGGTCACCACGAATTGTATAGCAAGCACTGAAACAGACCTCATTAAACTCCAATATATAGTATACACCAAATCCCCTCCTCCTCTGACTTCAAATCTCTGTTGGCACTTCCATATTTCCCTGATCTTAATCTTAAATGCTGTTCTTCAAAAGGCTGTACCACCGACTGGCAAGCAGATAATTCCAAGGCTGGATCTCTCAGCTTTACAACTCAGAGCTCTACATATGCTCATACACATTTATTTTTAAAGCAGGTAGAAAACTAACCCCCAAACTACCAGGAAAACAAACAAATTGAAAACAAAAACAGGTTTAAAAATATTCCAATCTTTTGCTGGAGCTGGAATCAAACCACCCCCAAGGGCTGATCTCTGCACCAGTGAGGGAGGGAACTGAAACTCATGAAACAATAAGCGAACGCACAGCAAATACAATTAAAACCCCAGCCGTGCTCAGAGCAAGATTACATTTACTGTCTCATAAAGAGAGCCTCGTGCTGTCAGGCAAACAAAAGGAAATCAATTTCTTAATTTTTATTGGCAGATGTGGGCTCAGGGCCAAGTCAGTGCTTGGTGCCTATGCAGGACATGCCTGGAGCCAGACTGCCGTGGGCTCCAGCCTGTCCCCTGCCCTCCTGCAATGGGAAGCAGCTGCTTCTCTTCACCCTTGGAGTCTCTGATCCCAACCACAGGATGGTTCATCATGTGGTGCATCTTCCCCTGAGCTGCAGCAGACCCCTTGCTTGTATAAAACAGTGGGCTTTAACCAGAGAACCCCCTAATTCCAGCTCTGTGCACTTGCCATCATGTCTACCAGCTCCAAGTAGCTTTTCCCACAGTCATACAGCTCAGTTCTGTCTCCTGCCCCAGATTCAACCTGGGTTATCCCTGCATAACCCCTGCAGCACATCACAGGAACTGAAGGCATCACTGCGGAGACTGGCCCATATAGCATGGCTCTCACTTGAACCACATCGTTGGCCAGCTGTGGAGCCTGCAAAGGTGCCTCTACCCAGACTCTCCCATCAGCTTTCTAAGGAAACAGCATGCACACAAACTCATTGAGCTTTGCAGATGAAGACTCCAAGAACATCAATTTGAGTTCTCACAGGTGTATACTTGAAATGGTTAGCTTCTAGTAGCAAAGGCAAATGGCCAAGCAGCAATCCATTTTCCCCTCTCCTGAATGAAATTATCTCAACAATCTCTAGGAGGTGAAAATCCCACTGAATGTTAAGGTGAAACGGAGCAAAGGACAGATCCAGGGGATCTGCACCTCCCCACTGCTTGGTTGGACAAGAGGCTCTTCCCCTAACCTGCGGCCACCTTCCAGTCTCTTATCACAGGGGCACTATTGTATAGAAAAAGGCTATTGGATCTGTTGTTGGTGGTAGATCCCTAAAAAGTGACCCTAAAAGCATTTTTTTCCCTGATGAAACAGCTCGCAAAAATACTGCTGTTTACAGAAGCCCCTTTCCCTCTTTACATATTGACATTTCCTTCTCTCTCTTATTGTTTCAGGTGTTTGCAAGGCAAAAAATTAGCTTTTGATGCAAAAGGGAATGCATTAGGGCTGTGGCACCCTGAACATCTTCCCTTTGCCCATTCCAGCCTCCACTCACCCTGGCAGTATAGAGCATCACTCAAAATCCATCAGGATCTCCAAACCTCATTCACTCCTCTCATGTCCTTTCTCCACCTTTCTTAGACACAAATCCTATAAGCGCTCACGCTCAGGAATGGAAGCATTAAGATCAAATCATATAAAAATAAAGTCAATGCATGTGACAGCAGAAATGCATAAACCCAGCAGAACAAGCCACAAAAAAAGCTTATAGATGAGACAATCTGATAATTAAAAAGGGAGGGATGTGACAAGCCAGGGCCATGCATGACAGCAAAGCCAGCCAGCACCTGCATGAAGACAAAGCAGGAATTTTCACATCTAGGCTTAAAGCTCCAGGCCCAGCAGGTACCAAAGCAACTCAGAAAGCACATAACTAGGAAAGGGACTGCAAACAGGGCATGGGGGTAACCAGGAGAATACTTCAGGTCCTGCAATGCAAAGAGCTGGTATTGACAAGCAAAACCTTCCTCCATGTACTAGCAGATGGATACTGTGAAGCTGCTTCATTTGGCAGCAGGAAAAGGTTTTCACTACTGAGGTCACGTGAAACTAGCTAATGGTGCAGGCAACAGGAGGGAAAGAAAAGTGTGTTTTATTCGATTATAACTGCAGGGAGTAAGACAGTATTTTGTCTGGTGATGCTGGTGCTGGCATTCAGACCATCCGCAGTCACCTTCCACCACTTGCTGGTCACAAGCTAGTTTTTCCCATTGCTGGGCATGCATGCTCCCTGTGGGACATGACAAACCAGCTGGGGTCCAACACATCCATCTTTGCAAAGAAACCTCCTAAGACAGCATCTTGACATGGCAGAGCCAGCACCAGCAGCTCCCAGAGCAAAGAAACACATACCAGGATGAGGCAGGAGTGAGCAGAAGCACCCAAGGGATGTGGCATCCGTGCACAGCCCAACTCCCTGCACGGCCCCACTGCAGCCTTCCTGCACCAGCCCCAAGGTTAAGACTCAGAAAGAGAATATGGGAGAGCATAGAGGGCTGTTGGGTACCAGATCACAAGAGGACATCAAAATGAAGTTCCTGCTGCTTTATCTCATAGAATCATAGAATAGTTAGGGTTGGAAAGGACCTTAAGATCATCCAGTTCCAACCCCCCTGACATAAGCAGGG